>PVKS010022576.1:0-33540 GCA_004027875.1 Aplodontia rufa | reverse complement strand
AGATCATGATGAGTAAAATCAGCTTAACCCAGAGATCTAAGGGTCGATTGTCTCCACTCATAGGTGGAGGTGGGGACTAGACCCTGGACAGTGAGAAAGTAGGTCTAGTAACATGAGCTAAATCCAGATAAGATGTAATGCTTTACAATCTAATACCTTTTTTTAGAGTTATAAAGGGAAAGGGAAGGGAGGGATAAGGGAGGGTAATTGGGGGGGGGGCACTCCTGGGGATAATTGCAATATCCAGAATATTTACACATTTTATACACATTTTATATTATTTTGTTAAAATCTTGTAAGGTTGTCAAAAAATAATAATAAATAAAAAATTTAAAAAAAAAGTCACGTGAAAAACTAAATAAATTTTTTTAAAAAATAGGCACTATATTAGCACAATACAAAATTCAAGAGATGTAAAAGTTATAGTGAAGTCTGCCTCCCATAGCTATTCCTCAGTCTTTCAGTTCTCTTTTTCAAAAACAACTAGCACTAGAAGTTTTTATGTCAAACTCTGTCCTTCCCTACAAAAGGCAGCATACTTCCCACAGTGCTGTGTTCCTCTTTGTGGTTGGTTGTTTTTTCCCTAACAGGCTATTTTGGAGAGCATTCTAAATGACCACATAATGAGCATCTTGCTTATTTTTATGGTTGCATAATATTCTAGTCTATGGAGGTACTATAATTCTTTAACCAGTTTCCTATTGATGTTTACATTTTTTTCAAATCTTTCTCTATTCTGAACAATGCTACAAAGGATAACCTTCATGAATTTTTTAAAAATTTTGTACATGTGCAAGTACACTTGTAGGGAACAAGCCTAGAGGAACAGCTGCATTAAAGAATTTTTTTAAGAGGAAAAAAAAAATCTTCCAACAAAGAAAAGTCCAGAATCAAATGGGTTCTCAGCCAACATCCACCAGACGTTTAAAGAAGAACTAAATAGTCTTCCTTGAATTATTCTATGAAAGAGAAAGGGAGGAGGGAACACTCACAAATACATTTAATGAAGCCAGTATAACCCTGATACCAAAAACAAGACAAAGGCACATTTAGGAGAGAAAACTACAGACCAATATCCCTAATACACATAGATACAAAAATCCTTAATAAAATATTACCAAAGCACATTCAAAAACACATCAGAAGATAATACACCATGATCAAGTGGTTTTCATCCCAGGAAGCAAGGTTGGTTTTATATGTGCAAATAATAAATGTAATTCAAGGCCGAGAATCATATAATCATCTCAATAGATGCAGAGGTCTTTGATAAAATCCAGCATACATTCATGTTCAAAATGGTGGAGAAATTAGGAATAGAAGGAACTTACCTCAACATCATAAAAGCTATGTTTGAAAAACCCAAAATCAACATCATGCTGAACAAAGAAAAACTGAAAGCATTTCCTCTAAAATCGGGAAGAAGTCAAGCATGTCCACCCTCACCACCCCCATAGTTCTTGAACCTCTAGCCAGAGCAATCAGGCAAAAGGAGGATATTAGATATATACAAATAGGAAAAGAAGTAGTCAAATTATCTCTGTTTGATGATGACATGATCCTATAGCTGGAAGGCCAAAAAACTCCATCAGAAGACTTCAAGAGCTGATAAATTCAGCAAAGTAGCAGAATACAAGGTATTGATATTCATACATCAATTCTTTCCTATACTCCAACAGTGATTCTATGCGAAAGAAAACAGGATAATTATCCAATTCATTTTAACCTTGGGAATTAATCTAACCAAAGATGTGACAGATTTCTATAATGAAAATTATACAACACTGAAAAACAGAATTGAAAAAAACTTTAAAAGATGAAGAGACCTCTTCTTAAATAGGCAGAATTAACATTGTCAAAATGGTCATATTAACAAAAGCAATATACAGATTCAATTCAATCCCCATCAAAATTCCAATGATATTCTTTACAGAGATAGAGAAAAAAAACAGTTTTAAACTTCATTTGGAATATTTAGAGACCCAGAAGAATCAAAGTAATCCTGAGCAAGAAGAGCAATGCATATTACCTGATCTCAAATTATACCACAGAGCTATAGTAACAAAAACAGTATTGTATTGGCATCAAAACAGATGTGAAGACAAATAGAATAGAATAGAAGACACAAAGATTAAAAAAGAAAAACCCTACATACTCACAGTCATCTGATACTTAACAAAAGTGCCAAAAATACATAGTGGAGAAAAGACAGTCTTCTTAACAAATGGTGCTGAGGCAACTAGATATCCATATGTAAAAGAATGAAACTCAATCCCTATCTCTCACCCTGCACAAAGTCAACTCAAAGTGAACCAAAAACTTAGGAATTAGACTAGAAACTTTGCAATACTAACAGAAAACATAGGCTCAAGACTAACATATTGGCACAGGCACTTAATTCCTTAAAAGATCCCTAAAGTATAAGAAATAAAACCAAAAATCAGTGAGTGAGATGCCATCAAATTAAAAAGCTTCTGCATAATGAATTAAATGATTAAGAGCATGAAGAAATAACCTACATAATGGGACAAATTCTTTGCTAGCAACTCTCCTGAAGAGAAGAGAATTAATTTCCAGAATATATTTTTAAAAACCCAATCAATAAATGGGCAAAGAGCTAAACAAACATTTTTCAGAAGAAGAAAAACAAATGGACAACAAATATATGCAAAAAAATATTTAACATCTGTAGCAACTGGAGAAATGCAAATCAAAACTACATTGAGATTTCAAATCACTCCAGTTAAAATTACAATCTTCCAGGATACAAATAAAATTAAGCCTTGAGGTGGGAAAAGCACACTCATATATTGTTAGTAAGGCTGAAAATTAATATAACTACTTTGGAAAGCAAAATGGAGAGTCCTCCAAAAGCTAAGACTATAACCACGATATGACCCAGCTATTCTACTCTTCAGTACTTATCCAAAAGAACTAAAATAAGCATACTATAGTGACACAAGCACACCAATGTTTATAGCAGTGCAATTCACAATAGCCAAGTTATGAAACCACTCCATGTGTCTGTCTTTAGATGAATGGATAAAGAAAAATGTGGTATTTAGATACAATGGAGATTTACTCAATATGAAGAATGAAATTAGAGTATTTGGCAGTAAATGGTTGGAAGTGGAGAATAACATGTTAAGTGAAGTAATTCAGTCTCAGAAAGTCAAAAGTCAAATGTTTCTTCTCATATGCAGAAGCTAGAGCAAAGTAAGGGGATGAAAGTGGGGATTGGATATCCTAAAGATGTAAGGAAGATGAGTGGAGTAGAAGAAAATTGAGAGAAGAAGGAGGGGTGGAAAAAAGAGAGGAAACACAGAATGAATATGACAATATTATACTATGTGTGTATATAAATATATCACAGTAAATTCCACCTTTACATCTAGAAATAATCAATTAAAAATAACTAAATGAATGAAGGGATGATCAGTGGTAGAGAGTACGGGGAATAGGAAGAGCAGAGGGGGAAAAGAAAGTGGCAGATGGGGGCCTCTGGGGACTAAAATGGAGTAAATAAAATTCCATTCATGTATGATTTTGTTAAAGTGAACTCAAGTATTATATATAACTATAATTTACTAATGAAAGCAGGAAAAAGGAAAAGAGCAGGAAAAAATAAGAGGGTAAGGGGTTAGGGTGGGCTAATGATATAGCTCAGTGGGAAAGCTCCCATTGGGTTCAATCCCCAATGTACCAAAAATAAAGAGAAAACAAAAGAAAAACACAGACCAGTAAAGTTCAAATCAGATACACAATTTAAAGCCAAAAGAAAAAATAGCAATGGGGAAAATATTGTACTTCAGTCAAAGAAACAATAAGTCAATACAGCTGTCTTCTTCTTCCAGAAAATTAACTTTGAATCCAATATCTTCCATTATATTGATAGTAAAACAGCAGTTTACTCTTGCAGGGTTGAAGTCACAAAGGAACATACACTTTAAATGCTTTACAAATCAGGCTGGATGACAAAATGGTAAAACAGATGATTTCAAGTCATTATGCATAAAATCTCTTGATTCTTGTTATATATCATACCAGAAATTTGTCAAAATTTTTCTTGGAAATTTTATAAGGACCATCTTTTAGAATGACATTTAAAGTAATTGCTGTGTTTGGGGGAAGTATTGGCATGTCTTGGTTCTCCTTGGTTCACAATATCTCTTACCCAACCCCTGCCAGAGAGACCCTCCTGCAATTCAAAAGAAAAAGCAGTGACTTGAAAAGGACTTCAAGAAGAAAGTGAAATTCACCTTTTTAAACTACAACTAGATGTCTAGTATATATATTTTACATATATTATTTACTTTAAATTTTACAACAACCCTATGAGAAAATTGGGCCATAGAAAGGCTCGTGGTTAAGGAATTTGCCCAATATCATATAACTAGAAGACATTAAAATAAAATTAGGTCTGTCTGGTACTCATGATCCTTCAACTGAGCCGCATTGCATTGCTATAAGGACCCTTTTTTTCTCTGTTTAGTATCTTCTCAATGGGCCTGCCTCAGAAGCAATTACCATTCCTCTTCCACCCTTCTTTCCCCTTACCAGAAATTTTTTCCTCCATTACCCTAATAATAGGATCAGAAGACAAAAACAGAAAAATCACCACTGAGATTATTACCCTGAAGGGCACAAATACCTTTCTGCAGCCTTCTCCAGAGCTAAGGTTAGTTGATCACATAAACTAAATGATCATTATCTAATCTGGTCTTGTGTTTGAACTAATAAGATTAATGGGGCTACAATAAGCTATTGAGACAGAAATATCACAATGATAGAACAAATGAGGGTGAGGCATCCATTCCCCTAACAATCTGGAGAGAAGTAGTCAATGAATGGAGAAGGCAGATTAAGGGTCATAAATTATAGAGAGAAGGTAGAAGCAAGAGGACAGAATGGAAGTCCAGAGTGCAGGATAGAGATTTTACAGCAGTAGAGAAAGAGATCATAGAAGTGCTATGGAAGAAAATCATTTTTATGAAAATACAATCAAACATAAGAGATTTCAAATTACTATTGTTCACCCCAACATGACTATTTTTAAAGTCAAAGAAACAATATGGATGCACACAAGCATAATTTATATGCTCTTGGTGTACATAATGCCACTATATATTTCCCTATCAGGTGCATGGTATAGTAAAAATAAATCTGCATTTATGATCACAAGCCTGTACCAAAGCATTTGTCTGTCCAACTAGCTTTTTAAATTCAGCATGTCCTAAGCTTTTCCTCTTCTAAGATTTCTCAAAACAGCAACTTTTCCTTCTATACTCTCCTCCTAGAAATTGAATTACCATTGAATTATACAAGCCAGAAATTTAGAAATCATTCTACACTCTTCTCTCTGCCTCACATTAAAAATCCAATAAATCACTAAGTTCTATCAATTCTATTTCTAAATATCTTTTCAGTCTTCCCCTCATCTCCATCCCAATTAATACACCTTGATTCAAGTTCTCATTTTCATTTAAATTATTGTACTGCAGTGTTCTAACACGCAAATCTGATCAATTTATTTCCCTGTTTTAAATCTTTGAGTTGCTCACCATCTCTTTCAAGATAAAATTACAGCTTCTTAACATTCTGTTCAAAGTCGTTCAGAGTCTAGTCTTTGCTAGGCAATTCAGGCAAATTCAGATGTATACTCCTCACATCTCTTCAGTGATACCTGCGCTATGTCATCTACTGATCTCAACAAATTATACCTACTTATATGTGTGAATCAACAAATGACTGAGCAAACATGAAGAGCGGTCCTAATACTGTCATTTTCTGATCCCAAATCAATCTGTCAGAGTCTTGGTTTGCTCAGCTGAAAGAAACTATCAAAGGTTAAGCTACATCCCAATGGCAAACATCAATGCATGCCTGAGTGGCTCAGTAAAAGAAACAACCTGGAGGACAGTACTACTTTCCTGAAAAACATTTCAGAAATCTTTTGGAAGTATTCCTTGAAAATTCCTTTGGTCAGTTCTTGGTTCCCACCCTAGCCACAAATTCATCTCTTGGTCCTTATGCTTCTTTTTATGCATATTAATTGTTAATTGCCTCCACGTGTTTGTCGTATCAGTTTCTGCCAATCCTTAATGTGGGAGTAAGTAATATTACTCAGCAATTTCACCTGCTTGCAAGCAAGGTGGAGAAATTTGCTACAACTCTCTTCAGTATGCTAAATTCCTCCCTCCAGGCAGACAAGCTCTTCTAGAGCAACAACCAAAAAATCTTATAAAGCTTAGCTAATTTAAGAATGATAGAAAACATGGCCCTGTAGGTACAACGACATTCCTGATAGCTGCTCTGACAACATATTGTCTGAGAAATAATCCTGGTTTCTCTTTTTGAGCAAGTCTTTCTCTGAAATCTTGGGTCATTCTTTATAATACAAGGTCTGGTTCTCTACATGTTTAATACAACCGCTACCGTTTATTTTTTTCAAGTATTAACTGTCATAGTTCAGGCTCTGTAGAGGCAGAACTTGAGGAAAGGTTTAAAATTCATACAATTTATTAAGGATGCACTTAGAAAAGAAACTAGTAAGAGAGTCAGAGAAATAGGACAGGGGAGGGAAAGGCCCCTTGCAAGAACATGTTGGACTCAGTTGAAGACCCCGTACATTCCACCTTATCAGGAAAATAGAGATGAGAGACGTACTTCAAGATGAAGCTGCTTAGATGACTCCAGGGTAGTTATCCTGAGAAGGTTGCAAATATAAGACACTCCTTGTTGCAATTGTATCAGATGGGGGACAGGAACAGCAACCAAACTGTTAAAATAATTCCCAGACTGTCTGTGAAGAGCATTAATAACCATTCACTTTATATCAGATTCCTGGTAGTATAATGCATCCAGCAGATATTCAATAAATATTAGCCACTAATGATCAATCAAGTCTCAACCAATAAAAGAATGGGAGCCCTTAACTAAGTCATTAATTAGTTTCTGCAAGATTTAGCTAGGCAACATAACTGAGATAATAATAAAGAGTTTAAGGGGCACTTGTGTTACATATGGATATAGCAATGTAAATAATAAAAAATCTTGCAAATAAGCCTAAAAAATTAAATGTTCCCCATAATGTTTCTATATAATTCTATATAAATTAAAGTGATTGATGGATTTCCTAAGAGAGCTTCAGTCTTAGAAATAGAACAAAATCTGAATTCTGATAAAGTGAAAATAAAAGGAAGAATTTAAATGAATTTGGAATCCTGATTTGTACTTTACTAAGATTAAGCTGGTTACTGCACACAAAGCTTTAAATAATTTTATTTCTAGCCTAGAACTTACTTACAATTTCTGTTCATAGTTTTCTTGTATTTACAGTTAAATTAAAGATATATCAGCTTTATTGCCAAATTGGAAACAGTGCAGAAAAGAAAATGAATGATTGAAAAATAATCACATACTCCGATTCTTCTGGCTCATAAATTAACTTGTTTTTAATATTCTTGTATTCATTTGAAAATTCTATGTCCAAAAATTCAAATTAAAGGGAAAATTAACTAAAATGATGCCCCAAGGAAAGGCAATATCAAGACATTCGCCAGCATGTCTACTGATGAATGAGTTAAAGTTTAATGACTGTCTTAAATTGTGGAGAGTGCATAAGAAAATCAGAATCTGATTGTAGTTACTAAGGATGTAGTCAGTAAATTTTACACATATTAAAAATTGAACTCTGCTCTCTTAGATGTGCAGAAACTGTATTCCCACTTATTAATTATCAATTTTTAGACTCTATCACAGACCTGGCATGTAATGGTAGCTCACTATATATTTATTTAACCAATGTTATAAAAAGCTAATATAATGGGTCACACTATGCACATTCTTCCAAGAGCCTGTACATTTGTTCAAAAGAAAACAAAAGTAGAGTACACACAGAAACAAGGAAAATAGCTTCAAGTTTACAATTATGTGTAATCTAGAGCAACATGCTATAATTTACATTTTAAGAGTCAAAGGGAAAAAAAGAGCACACATGCTAAAACAATTGTTAGAGAGTTCATGAAAGGACAGGATTTGAGTTTGAACTTGAAGTGTGAGACACATTTGGAACAAAGGAGAGAAATGGCCTGGGTATTCCAGAGGAACTTGGCAATTAAGACATACTGACAAGAAGGAGTTCCCTTCCAAGTGGTCTTCACGTTACAGGAGTGATGCTCTGAGGTATAAATGTCCCACCTACTTGGCCCTTCGCATTGTTTTCCATATTCATTACTTCTGAATTTCCTCTAATGTATCAAGCTGTTTTGCACACATCCTTCACCTTGATCATCAATGCAACCTGTCTGGAGAGTCTGTCCTCTCACAGAATTCCTAGTTTGAAAGCCTCTGAGAAATCAAAGCCAAACATCTTTTCAAAATTTGTTTAAACCTTTCTTACCTCCCCACATGAAATTCAATCCTCTCCTTCAATGACCCCATTTTATTCTGTGAAAATCTTACAGCATCTTGTATCCTGTCAGAAGAATTGAATTGTTACATCTGGATCTCTCATTAAATCACTAGTACATAAAGAGATTTTTTTCAGTTTTGGATCTTGAACAACTGGGTTTAACAAAATGTTATATATGTTTGATAAATAAAGAAATAAGCAGAGGAAAATGAAAAAAAAGAAGAAGGAAGCCAGATTTATATTAGGAAGAAAGAAGAAGCAAAAGCAAATATTACAGGGGATCTTGAATTCCAGGCTGAAAAGTGTGGATTTGATATATTACTGTATTGTGTGCACCTAGGAATATGAGACAACAAATCCCATCATTATGTACAACTACAATGCACTAATGAAAAGAAAAAACATAAAAAAAAGTTTGGGCTTGGGTTGGAGTGGTGACTCAGCGGTTACGGCATTTGCCTGGCATGCACAGAGACCCAAGTTCAAACCCAAGCACCATATACACAACGGAGTATCAGAGCAACAAAGGCCACATGAAAAAATAAATAAAATTGATTCTTTTCTTTCTCTCTCTTTCTCACTGACCCTCTCTCTCTCATTGTCCCTCTCTCAAAAAAAAAAAAAAGTTTGGGCTATGTTGGTCTTTGAATCAAAGGTGCAGAATGACAAATGGAGAAAAAAGTAAGAGGGTATAAATACTCCATGTGAACTCTAGACAAAGGACAACAGAGGAGTATGAGGGAACTTAATGCAGTGCGCTAATGCAGTTGAATTTTCAAAGTTTATATGAGGAAACACTTCTTTCACTTATCACAGATAGCTTGAACTATGGTCAAATTAAATGTATTGATTATAATTTGAGCTCCATCTTAAAGAATCAATGGTAATTCTGCAAGAAAATAAAAGAAGACATGCATTTATTTTTACTCTTCCCTGAAAAAAATGAAAACAGGTTGGCAATGAGGTTTACAAAATACATAAATTCACAGAGAGAAAAAAATGGGAAATGAGGTAATAGAAACAATATGATATGTAAATCAGAAAGACACTAGATAAACAGTAATGATGTAGAAGGCTTAATGAAGAAAGAGAGAACACTAAGAAAACAAACAAATTTACCTCACAGAACCTCTAAAAGCATCAAGAATTGCTAGCACCAGGTGTCTCACTGAAAAAAAAATGTGATAGCAGATATAGGGCTAAAATGGGAGAACTTGCTGAAAAATCTATCCAATAAGTATTTTGGACCTCAGATTTCTCTCTCATTCTGTGTACCACATGACTCACCCTACCCCAAATAGCAGAAGATTAGAGTTTCTGGACTAGAGGTCAAAAGCAAAGGTAAGAGTCAAATATCTGGTAAAAATTAAATCAATAGAGTCACTATTTCACTTGCAGGGGTCAGAGATCTTAGGTGCTCTCTTATTATTTATTGTTTTCCTGCTTATTTATTTATTTTCCTATTTATTCTTTCCTGCTTCACCACCTTGCATCCCCCAAAAACTGAAAAAAAAAACTGATGTGTAACTTTTAATCCTTTAGTGTCATAACATTTAAAGCCAAAAGCAACCTCAAGTCTTGAGGGAAACATTCCAGGACACAATGTAAAAATTGATACAAATTAAAATGTACACAGCAGAATGATTTGAGTTCATTGATTCCTAAACACCAAAACCACAAACATCAGATATTATCTGCATTTATTCATATATATAATTGCTAAAAATTCAGATATATGAAGGTCAATCTCTTGCATAAAGAAAGTAAGAAGCCCTCACATCTGCCTAATGTCACCTTCTTATGAAGTCATTCTTCTCTCTTGTTCTTCAGGGTTATTTTATGTTTCCAGTTTTTATAATTCCTGGAATTCATTCCTTGAACACACCAATACATGTTTTTTTCATAGTATCCGTGAGCTAGATCCATCATCTGATTTGGATCTAATTCTTCTATGGATTGAATATCACAGCTTGGTCTTTAACTTAATTCTTGGAATGCTGGCATTGTTGGATAAGTGGGAAATCATTCCCAGGGATACCATGTCTAATTGGTTTTCAAAATCATTGTGTGTGTGTGTGTGTGTGTGTGTGTGCATGTGTGTCTGATACATACACACAGACTTGCATATGATGATGAATATTCATTTCTCAAATGCTATTGGCCGTTCTCTTTCATATTTCACACATTTTAACACAGGCTACTACTACAAAACTGAGAGATAATTAACTCTATGTTTTCCTTTCACTGACAAACAAACAAAAATTACTTGAATGAATTTCTAGCCCAAGGAAAATAACCCAAGACTTTAGATTTTTGGTATGACATTTTGTTACATCATACTACTTTTTTTTTTGCACAATTTTTGCAGATTTTGTTGCCTTTTTCTGGGAAATCAGGGTATAAATAAACATTCTTAACTTCATGATACATTTTTGAATAATTCAAGCTTTTAATGTTGTTATACATGAAATTGTGTGGAATATGTGCAATATATACTAAACATTCTAGTGCTCAGCACATAGGAGATCCTGAATAAACACCAAGGATTGAAAAAATAAATATTTATTGGATTTTATTACGTGTAAACTATTTTTCTAGTCATAAAAGACTTAATCATTGCCTTAGTTGAAAATAAATCCAGTCTTTGGAGGATGATCTCTTAATTATTTTAAGACTTTTGGAATTGAGAGGGGAAAGGTGTTTTGGATTTTTTTTTTTTTGGCCTTTTATTTCTCTTTGCTACTTTATATTTTTTAGAAAAAAAAAGCCTCTTAACTTTTAAAATGATAGTCAAATGTAATCCTGGTGAATTTAATTTATCAAAGAAAATGTAGCAAGATTTCCCCTAACTTTACTTAGTTGCTCATTTTAAAACGAAATAACAATCAACTTTAAATTATTCTAGATTTCTCAGAACATCTTTGTTGCTGATGAAGTAAAAATTGATTTTCTCCTGAGATGATGCTAAGATTTATCTGTTCAAAAATAAAGAAAACATTATCCTTTTATTTGAAGCATGTGCTTTAAAGGTTTTTATTTAAAAACCCACTTTTTTGATTGCTTGTTTTTAATGAAATGTTTATGAAGTTACTAGTTACTGTACAGTCAAATATCAACAATCCCAAGACCAAGCCAAGGCACTAAGAGGACAACAACTTCCACCTGATTCCTTATTAATATGGCCCCATTTGCTATCCAAGAGACAGTGTTTAATTTTCATGTCTACTCTTCCTTGGGTATCTCTAAAATTAAAATTATTAATTAACTAATGAGATTGTCCTTTCCCACCATTTGTCAGCTTTTCACTGATCTACAGTCTGTCTTTGACCTATCTTGCACAGATCACCAAATATCCATCAGAGGGTAATAGCTTTGGGTCTTTAGAATCAGAAGCTTAGAGATGAAAGAATCTGAATCTTATTACAAGTTGCCTAAGCCATCCATTTAATTAGATCAAAGCCAATTACATATCTCCAACAAATTACAAGAAAAAAAGGTAGGAGAACTCCAGACTTCCCATTTGGTGCCTTTTTCTGGGAAATTATGGTGTAAATAAACAGTCCTCTTTATCTTCAGCTATAGTTGACAGTAGTTCCATATTCTTTTTGTTGTTGTTTTTCTTCTTATTTATATAGTGCCCTTGCTGAATAATTTTTCCCTTCAGAAGAATTTTTGTCTTTAACACAGTATTATATTATATAATGTTTGCTTCAAATTGAAGAGTAACAGAATTTGTCCTTCTTTTACATAATGATGAAGAAAGGCAATCACACTTGATACTGATAAATGAAAATTCAAAATAAGAATATAAGCTCCAGAGTACAAAGAAATATTTGTGGAATTATTATGAGATAGAGGTCAAATATTGTTAAGTCTGACATTGACCTATTTTAGTTAGTCATTCAGAACAAGAGAACTGCAAATTGTTTATTCATGAGAAATAATCATATGACTTTCTCCAGCAGCAATTTATTTCTAGTATATGTCCTAGTTCAGTGATCAATCAAAGATCTCAAGCTTTTACTTTTTTATATTTAGAAAAGAAGATTTGTTCTTTTGAGTCTATGAGCTTTGGGATGAGGCAGGAATGACATCTAGAACAGTGCCTATCCCAGTCTTGCAATACTTAATGACAGGAATCCATTCTGAGAAAAGTGCTGTTAGGTAATTTTGTTCTTGTTTGAATATCATAGAATGTATTTGTGAAAGCAAAGATGCCTGCAACGTTGCTAGGGTATGTAATCTTATGGGATCGCTGTTGTATGTGTGCTTAATCACAATATCTTCATGCAGTACATGACTCTGTGTGTGTGTGTGTGTGTGTGTGTGTGTGTGTTATGGTTAGATATGTGGTATCCCCCAAAATCTCATGTGTAAGAGAAGGAGGTGGATACCTGGGGGAGTGCCTTTAGGGTATATATTTTGTATCTGGCAAGTGGAGTCTGTCTCTCTCTGATTCCTGAGGTAATGTTTTTGAGCTACATTCTTTCACCATACCTCTCTGCCATGATGTTCTGCCTCAACTCAAGACCCAAGGAATGGTGCAGCTATCTATAGACTCAGACCTCTGAAACTGTGAAACCCCCCAAACAAAATTCTTAAAATTGTTCTTGCCAGATCCTTTGGTTGCAGCATTGAAAAAGCTAACTAAAACTGTGTGTGTGTGCAGCCTTAGATTTGGTTAAATAAAATTTAATTTACTCACCTCTCCTATAACTGGACAGTGTGTTTCCTGAATGTTTTTGAAGACTTAGGAAACAGGACTTTACTGGGAGCTTCTAAGTTCTAAAGTGTTGGGCACTGTGCAAAAGACAAATGCTGCACCGGACACCATGACACTTCTTCCTCTCCTCCTCTTTCATGCTTCATGCGCTGGCGCTCTGAGCAAAAAAAAAAAAAAGAGCACGCCTGTGCCTGAGGGCTGCTTCCTCTTTCTCTCTGTACCTTCCGGTTGGTGATACCTGAGAACACCAACATAGCAGTCCCTCATTGGCTGGGATAAGCCAGTCTGCCGCTTCACCATTGGTTCCTTAGCTGTCTCCCCGCCCTATGAAAATCCATGTGCCTTAAAAATAAATGGATTCTGAGCTGCCATCCACTGTGTGTGATTGACTCGTTTCCCCAGCCAAGAGGGAAGGGATCTCCAGCGAGGGGGATCCGGGTTCAGCCGCCAGCACTCATCCTCCTCATCGGCTCCTGGGGGGCAATCCAGCTGGTTTGGATTGCCCCGGCTGCGCTCAGGGACGCCTGAGGCAGCAACACTAAAGTTATCTTACCCAAGTTTCAAGTCCCTGCATTTAACATTTGGCAATTTATAGAGCTTAATTAGGCCTTACTCTCTTATAGAAATTGGCACCAAGTAGATAATCAATAAATTGCAATGATTGATGTTCACTGAATTTTTAAATAGGTTACGTATACACACAAGTAGCAGAACAACCTATACGTGACCACAAAAACATGAGATTTGAGAACAACTTTTCATATCCCTTTCAATATCCTCTTTCGTGTAAGTAGTCTGAAGCAGCACAGTTGTAATGATTTTCACTTTTGTGTATGACTACAAATATCTTTTTTAAAAAAAGAGATATGATTCAAAATCACACACCTCACACATTTAAAGTATACTATCCAATCATTCTCAGTGTGATAAACTTAGACAACCATCATAACAATCAATTTGAGGACATTATTATCAAATAAAAGAGAAAATCCATAACATTAGTAGTCATTCCCGATTTCTTTCCCTCTTTTACCCTCTGGCCTCTGGCAATCACTTAACTACTTTCAGTCTTTATATAATTGTCCATTCTGGCAATTTCTCTATCTAACCATATTTATGTATCTTTGACAAACAACTACGCATTCCTGCCTCTCTCCTAACCACAAAAACCTTTGGTAACCACCATTCTATTTTCCACTTCCATGAAACCAACTTTTTTAAATTATACATGAGTCAGATCATGTAGTATTTTTCTTTCTGTGTGGCTAATTTCACTTAATATTCTCCTATTCTTCAATGTTGTCACAAATGGCAGGATTTCATTTTTTATGACCAAAGAGAATTCTATCATGTTTATACATATTTTCTTGGATACTTTGGTTGATTCCAAATCTGGGCTATTGTGAATAGTGTTATAATAAACATGGGAGTATCAATATCTCTCTTCAACAGACTGATTTAGTTTCCTTTGGATACATACACAGGGGTGAAATTGCTGGATCATATGGTAGTTTTATGTTTAGTATTCTGTAATACTGTAGAATTTTCTCCATAATGACTATATTAATTTAAATTACCATCAACAATATGTAAGGGTTTTCTTTTCTCTACATTTGTAAGGTTTATGTTAGAAAGTCTGCTGCCCGGCATATTGTAATTCCTTTATATGTTATTTGCTATTTCTCTTTCTGTTTATGGGATCTTTTTGTTTTCTCTGACTTGGACTTTTGAGAGTATGAGGATATCTTATGGTAGTCTTGGTTGGGTTGAATTTGACTAATATCATTTTACCTTCGGGTGCTTAGGTATTTATATCTTTATCCAGATTGGAAATTTTCTGCATTCATTTCTTTGAAAAAGCTTTCTATACCTTTGTCTTTGAGACTATCCCATAGATTCCATAAGCTTTCTTCTTTCCTTTTCATTCATTTTTTTCTCTTTTGACCAAGAAGTTTCAAATATTTTATCTTCAAGCTACTTAATCTTTATTCTGCTTTATCAATTCAGCAGTCAACAAACACTATTAAATTTTTTATTAGAGCTTTATAGTAGTTGCATTCATCCAGACAAATTCAAACACGTATGGAATTCTATTTCAGATCATGATCCATTACCCTTTCCCCTCCATCGTCTTTCCCCTCTCATGTTCTCTATTCTACTAGACGTCCTTTAACTTCTCTGTTTATTTATATTTGATTATATTTCCAATATTGTTCTTGACCTTTGTGAATGTGCCTCTCTTACAATGCGCTGAAGGATCAGGTATGTACTGCAGTCTATCTACCTTTGTTTATTACCATCCTGTCAAGAAAATCTTCAGACTGTTAGGTTCCTAACTCCACCTATGTCTACTACAGCTGTTTCAGCACTAGAGGGCACCCTTAACCCAGGTTCACTGTGAGTCTCAAGGACTCAGGTGGTACAGTACCTGACTTAGATGGGCCGAA
Organism: Aplodontia rufa; assembly: GCA_004027875.1. Lineage (NCBI taxonomy): Eukaryota > Metazoa > Chordata > Mammalia > Rodentia > Aplodontiidae > Aplodontia > Aplodontia rufa. The sequence continues at coordinate 17,957 of PVKS010022576.1, read as the reverse complement.
GACCTAGAGAGGGTACCTGGGTTGTGTGGGAAAGCTAAGTATGGAGTTGAGCCCAGGAGACTCATGGACCATTCCTGCAGCACATCTCATGCACATTTCATGCATGTGATATCTCCTCTGGCCAAACTGAAGAGCAATTATTAGGTTCCATGTACTGACCATCATTTGCCTTACCCCTGCTCTGTTTCTTGCTGATCTCAGGTAGTTTATCCCAACCAACAATTGCGATGCTCCCCATGTGCAAGGCAAGTGCACATTTCTTGTAAAGGAAATTCAGAATGATCTGGAAATCAAATGTTCACCTCCACCTCCCTTTTTTCACTTTAGAACCCATGGGATCAGGTGAATTCTCAGCCTGTGGTACTGAGGGAGGGGTATGATGGTCAGAGAGGACTCCTCTCTTCTCCACTGGATTAAGTTTTTTCTTGGCTCTTCAGTCCAAGAGAGCATCACAGTCATATTCTTGAGCCTTAGAATGCTTAGGGTGATAATGTTGCCATTGGATAGTTGTTAACTGAATTTCTGGGGGAGGGGAAAAGTAAAGCTGAATAATTTCTATTCCGCCATTTTGCTGATAGCCCAACACTGCAACATTTCTAATATAATTGTTCAGGCTTCCTTTTTTCTCTAACACTCATATGTCAACAGTGGTTAATTTATTATTCATCCAAAGTTTTTCTCTTGTAAGGATTTGGGGGCTATATAAGTACTATAAATATAATTCTCACTATAAGCCAGGCATGACTCTAAGTGATTATTTCATCATCACAATAATGCTGACAAATGGGCCCTATTATTGTTTTCCTTTGCCTCTCTCAATTTACAGATGAAGATATTGAGACACGAAAGGATAACTCATTGTCACAAAGTTAGTAAAATGAAATAATAATAAAAAAGACCAGCTTCTGAGAATTAAATCCTAAAATGGAGATCAATGGGTCAAAAAAGAGATATGGAAAATTACCTGAAAAAGAAAAAAAAGGAGGGGAAAGAAAGGCATGGTAAGAGACAGAAAAGAACTTACTTTAAACCATGGTCCTAGACTATAAACTTAAAAAAAAAAAACTCAGAGTCAAAACCATCAGTCATGGAAATGTTTAAAAAAATAGGATCACAAAAGTAAATACTAGGAGACCAGTTTTCTGTTCATTTTGATGGCCTCCATTGGATAGGATGGATAGAGAGAGTTATTTTAGCCTAAAGCATTAACATTTTATTTATCTTCCTTCATGACATAGTATTATATAGAAGTTAAGACCTTGGCTTTTGCAGTTTAACTGCCAGGATTTGAATACTGGCTTTGCCACACCTTAACCATATGATGACTAACTTATCTATCTAAATTTAACTTTCTTCCATATATATGTGGGACTAATAATGGTACTCACTGAAAGGAGTACCTTATATGTAAATTATATGAAAGTATGTTAAGTATTTCAAATGGTTACTGACAAACAGTAAGCACTTAATTAACAATATCATTTCCTCCTCTTTGCCTATGTGGACTGGAAACTTTAACCTAAAATCAATGGGAGGCAATAAGGTTCTTAAACAAAGGATTGTAATTTGATCAGGTTTTTGTTTTATAAAAGTTACTCAATTGACAAAATAACTGAAGTTGAGAGGTTCATCTAACTAAAATGAAACACTTTATGAAATATTTTAAAGAAAATGAATTATTATATGCATATGTGTGGGCTTGAAGCAGTGACTCAGTTGTTACAGCGCTTGTCTGGCATGCACGAGGATTCAGGTTCGAACCCCAACACTATGTACACACAAAGTGTCCAAGTAATGAAGGCCACAGGAAAAACTAAATGAAATTGATTCTCTCTTTCCCTTTCTCTCACTGTCCTTCTCTCTTTAAATAAATAAATAAATGTAACTAAAAAGATTAACAAAAACAAATAGTTCTAATAAGCAGATAAGAATTGTTTGAAATTAACATATGGCTTACATTTTTTTCAGATCATAAATAAAATGGCTTTTAGTGTTAGCTAAATGCCTCTTTTCAGATGGAAATTTTATCCAGGCTCTCTCTGAACACTATATCTCAGACAAAGCTATGAAATCAAAATAAATCTAACTTTTCTACTTGTAATTACTTGGTACTGAGAACTTTGACAGATGTTCATAGCTCTCTCACTGTGCTTGCTCTTTCTATCAGGCTTCCCATGGACATTTCACCTTAAATAAAACCTTCTACAGAAAGTCTTCACTGACCACCCCAAATTTCAGTATTTTCCTCTAACTTCTATAATATTTAGATTCTGGATCATTCATTTATTTACTCATTGAGACAATAAACACTCGAGCAAGTACTAAGTTTTAATGCAATAGTCAAAGTTTGAGGCAATGAGGTGCTGACCTAGGGCAATATTCACATATGAGGCAAAAGCCATAGGATTACAGCCAGCACATTCTGCCTTACCATATTTACCACTGCATCAAAATGTACGAGTAATATCTTCCCAAATAGATTGTAAACTCTAAGCTGGAACCAGACACTGAATCTTCACTTCCTTTAAACACTCAGCATACTGTTACAGATACTTGATAAATACTTATTAAATGGGTATACACATTTGTAATTTAAGAAAAGAGTGTTGTTTTTCAAATAATAGTGGAATATTAACAATCTTATTGGCTTCCTTGATTTAAAAAAATGGCATTTATTTCCTCAAACCTAATTACATTTTTCCTTTATCTTACCCAAGTTTTCCTTTTTCAGAACTCATTTGTTCACACTTCATCTAAAATTTATATTCGACTTGCCATTTGTTCATATAAGAATCAACAATTTTACAATCTCCAAGAATGTAATTTCAACAAGTTATTCAGTAAAAAGTAGATAAAAACTTGATCTTTCCCAGATTATGCAAACGTAACATACTAATAACTAACCTAGTCTCATTGGTTTTTAATATCCCAATGAATAAATCCCAATATCCCAATGAACAAAGTTTACTTTATAATTTCTTTAATGAATAAATCTTTAAGATCCAATTCATTGATGGGTGGTAATTAGCATTAGATCATTGGAAGGAATTCTCTTCACTCAAGAAACAAGTCTTCAACCTATAACATTCCACCAACCGCCCAAGTGTAAGTACACTAATTTAAGCCTTCTTTGCAACAAGCAGTTAACAAAAACAAACCATAGGTCCTCAAATTCAGGGAGGAAAATAATTGTTCTTTTTTAGAGAGCAGAGTAAGAGAAGGATCGGAGAAAATACTAAAATCTGTGCCTTTCTATATCAAGTTGGCAATTATAATTTGTTCAAAACACAGTTAATCACCTGTCCAAGAATACACAGTGCTGTGCTGAGCAACGTAGAAGAAACACAGATCAATAAGACGTGGCTTCTGACTGTACGCACCTCACAATCGAATGGAGGTGACATGCACAACAAATAATTGCTTAACACAGTTGTAATTATGCTGTACTAAAATTAGAGCACTGACAGGCAGTGCTCTTCACTAATAAGGAACATGGTATGACAAGAAATATGAAAGAGGTGAACAGAACAATAAGAAATGCTAACTGAATTTTGAACTGGTATGAGGGAAACAGAAAACAGAAAAATAGAGTAGATTACAGCACTATCAAGGAAAAGGTAGTGCCCCTATACCTCCTATTTTCCCCCTTTCCTCTATTAAATTCATACAAAATGCAGATTTCAAACTTATCAAGAGAGGAAATAACATAAACAAATAGAAATCCGTTGCCTAGTAGCACAATAGATGATACACACATCTAAATACTCAGAGAAGATGAGAAGAACAAAGCTCCATTCTAACAGACCCACAGGATAGGCCAACAGTGAAGCAAGTCAAAAAGGTACCCTTATGGCCTTAGATTGGATTCTTTGGGAAAAGATCCTCAAAATAGGATTCATGTGAACATGATTTACTAGGAAGTATATTCCTAGAGGAAAAAAAAAAAAAAAACAGTAGACGAGTGGGAATGTAGAACTTTACCGTCTAAATCTCACCCTTCCAGGAAGACAAGCAAGAGTACAATATTTAGCACTGTCAAAGAGAAGAAACATTTTTAAATTTAAGCTTACAGGGAGTCACATGACAGAATTATCAATATAAAGAGGCCAGGAGAGAGCATTTCTATTTCTATACCACTGAATCTTTGGTTAAGAGCTACCCCCAGTGGGAAGAGGGCACCAAAAGGGAACATTTCGAGCAGCCCAAGGACATTTCTCCAATACAGCCATAGGCAATGACTGGAAAATGAAATGACAGGCACACTGATGACATCTGCTTCACTCTTTAACTCCTACAAGTAATGAGAAGGACACCAACAGAAATGGGATTTGGATAGAATAAGGAATCACAATATCAAAGCTCAGTTTTTACTTAAATATAATAGTTACCTGTGCCCACATATTTTGTTTGTAAAACTAAATTACAATTAACTAGAGGAAATTAACAAGAGGTTTTGAAGCCCAAACACAGAACATATTTTTGCAGTTCCTAGAAGGACAAGAAGATAGGAAACTATATAAGCAAAAGTGATTCTATTCATTCATTCATTCGGCAATATTTACTGAGCACCTGTTAAAAGTTACCCACTCGGGCTGGAGCGGTGGCTCAGCGGTTTTGGTGCCTGCCTGGCAAGCACGAGGACCCGGGTTCAAACCCCAGCACCACGTACACAACTGAGTGTTGGAGCAACTAAGGCCATGTGAAAAACTAAATAAAGTTGTTTCTCTCTTTCTCTGTCTCTCTCACTGTCCCTCTCTCTTTAAAAAAAAAAAAAAAAAAAAAAAGTTACCCACTCTTCCATTTTCCTAGAAGAAGAATTTAGCCAGGAACAAAACCAACAAAATACTATCTTCTTAAATTTTACATTCCATTTCTGAGAGAGAGAGAAAACTGACATACAAATAATATGAAACAGTAATAAGCATTGATACAATTTAAAAAACAGTAAAATTTTTGACAGAAATGCTGGGAATGCTATTTTTAGGGTGCCTCCCTGAAAGGTAACATTTATTGAAAACCCCAAGTAAAATAAGCAAGCAATTCAAAAGCATATCTGAAGGAAAAGTGTGCCAGGCAAGTAGAGTAGTGAGAAAAAGGCCCTGAGCCAGAAGAAAACACTGCATGTTCAAGAAATAGAAAGAAAACCAGAATAGCTACAAGGCGATGAGCTAGTAGGGAATGAGTTAGATCTTAAGTTTAACAAACAGTGACTCTAGCAGTACAGGTTGTTAATATAGAACATTCCATTCCATGGACCTCATAGAAGTCTCTACCAAGCTATTATAACAATAAATCTGTTATTAGTCAGGGTTTTCTGGAGAAACAGAATCAATAGGATACACACATATGACCTCTCTCTCTCTCTCTTTCTCTCTCTCTCTCTCTCTCACACACACACACACACACACACACACACACACAATTTGGCTCACACATAGAGCAGAAAAGTTCCACAACCTGCTGTCTTCAAGCAGAAGAAACAAGAAAGCTGGTGGTTTATTTCAGTCCAAGTCTGAGGACATGAGAACTAGGAGAGCTAATAATGTATGTCTCAGGCTGGAGCAGTGGCTCAGCGGGTACAGTGCTTGCCCAGCTTGCGCAAGTACACAGGTGCAAACCCCAGCACCCACGTACACAACTAAGTATCAGAGCAAAGAAAGACACATGAAAACCAGATAAAATTGATTCTCTCTCTCTCTCCTTCTCTCTTTTAAAAAAAGGACTTAAAAAAATAAACAAATAATGTATGTCTCAATTCAAGTCCAAAGGCTCAAAAACCAGGAGTGCCAACATTCACAAACAGGAGGAGACAGATGTCCCAGCTTTTGAGTCTCTGTTATTATTACTTACTGTGTAAAATGGAAATGATTTTTCATCCTTGGAGACCATAAATGAGAGAAATTACTTCTGTTAGGGGATTAAAAAGACTTCAGCAGGGACATGACATTGAATTGAACCATACAATGAGAATCTGTATAAATAGATAATCATGATGGAAACGGTCATTACAGGCTAAGAAACAACAAATGTAGAAGCATAAAAACTTGAGGGTCAAGAAGGAACAGGTTCATATTTAAATTGATTGAAGTGTGAAGCACTAGGGAAAGAACTCTGGAGTCCATCTTAAAGCCTGGAGTTTCCCAATCTAAACAATTTTGCATATTATAAAAACTTTGTGATATTCTTACCCTACATTATATACAAAGATTAATTAAAAATTAAAGACTCAAATATAAGACAAAACCATAAAACTCCTTCAAGAAAACCTAAAGGAGGGGCTTGAGCAGTTGCTCAGTGGTTGTGGTGCTTGCCTGGCATGCATGAGGACCTGGGTTCAAACCCCAGCATCATGTACACAATGAAGTGTAAGAGCAACAAAGGCCACATGAAAAACTAAATAAAAATTTATTCTCTCTTTCTCTCTCTCTCTCTTAAAAAGAAAAATCCTAAAGTAAAATTACCTTAACATTGGTCTTGGCAAGGACTTTTTGGATTTGACAACAGAAACACAGGCACCAAAAGGAAAACAAGATGGGACTACATGGAACCAAAATGTGTCCACATAGTAAAGGAAATAATGAAATAATCAAAAAATGAAATGTCAACCTTTAAGAATGAAAGAAAATATTTGCAAACTAAATATTTGACAAGGGATTAATGTCCAAAATATATTAGGAGTTCGTACAACTCAATAGCAAAACAAGCAATTACAGTCATATATCACTTAATAACAGTAATGCATTCTAAGAAACGCATTGGTAGTTGATTTCACAATTATAAAAACATCACAGTTTACTTACATAAATCTAGATGGTACAGTCTACTACATACAAAGACTACATGGTATTGATATGCTTGAAGGCCCTAGGGTTCTTACTATGCCAGATCACAAAAGGTTTTAATTCATAGCCTACAAGAAGTCGCCAAGCAAGACTTGTTATCCTGTCCTTAAAAACCTTGAAAACCTGGCATTGACTTGGCCTCCTTATGAATTAAAAGGATACCTTTTAGGCATCCTTTTTCAGAATAGGGGTGTTTCATCTGTATTGAAGATTTGCTCTGGAAAGTAATTTTCACCCACAATCAGGTTATCTAAAGCTTCTGAAAATTCTTTGACTTCCTTCATATCAGCACTCACAGACTTACCAACTGACTTTCATATTATGTAATAAAATGATTCTTGAGTCATTTGAACTGTCCATGCGTATCAATAAATTAAGCATCACAGTCACTTCTAACCCTTTCTTTCAACATGCCCAAACTTCATGCTTAGGCAAAGCTCATGATGATGCTGAAAGGACTATGCTTCTGTGTCTGAACTTTAATCCAGGTCACTAAAAATTTCCCATATCTGATATAGGCCCCTCTCTTGTTCTTGTTAGTCTTGTTGCCTTTAAAGAAGCAAATTATTTGACACCTTCCATCATTTTGTGCTTGTTCTTTAAGATCAGGAAATGGGTAGTGAAATGGGACATGACTGACTGGCTAGCAATAACTATCCCCAATTGATTTTCCACCTTCTTACTCCTTAATAACTTTTAGTTTTGCTTCTAGATCACTTGACATGCCCTCTTACTGGCAACATTAACAGTTAATTTTGTACTTAGGAGCCCTGATGAATAAAACTATATGAGTTTAAATCAAGCACAAGAGAGAAAATGATGCAATCAAGAGATTCACTAAACACAAGATAAATGAGGCTGCTGCCAGCTTTACACAGCATACTGGTTTACAGTAAATATTTTTTATAAGTAAAAAGAGTACACTCTTAAATAATGACAAAAAGTATATCACAGCAAATATAGAAATAAGAAACATAGTCGTACATTATCATTATCAAGTATAATATACTATACATAATTGGATACTTACATGACTGGCAGTACAGTAGGTTTGCTTATACCAGCATCACCACAAACATGTGAATAATGCACTGTGCTATGATGTTGTAACAACTGCATTGCTAGGTGATAGAATTTTTCAACTCCATTATAATCTCATAATTATGATGATCATAATAACTACAATCATGATTATTACGTTTACAATCTCATGAGGCCACCATCATTTTGTCATCTGTCATTGATTGAAAAATTATTATACAACACATTACTATAACACAGTTAAAAATGGGCAAAGAACCTAAATAAACATTTTTGCAAAGAAGACATACAAATGACCAATAGATACGTGAAAAAATACTCAACATCACTAATTATATGGTAAATGGAAGTCAAAACCACGATGAAATACCACCTCACACCTATTAGAATGGCTATTGTCAAAAATGCAAAAGATGACAAGTGTTGACCAGGATGTGGTGAAAAGGAAACCTTGCATTGTTAATGGGAATGCAAAGTATATAGCTATTACGTATAAGAGTATAAAGAATCTTCAAAAAATCAGAAATAGAGATACCATATTGTTGGGGTCTAGCCTTCACCCCCATTTCAACAGCTGCCCTAGAGCGATCTTGTTACTATTTCCACAAGTTCCTTCAGGAAGGGCTGCTAGGTCGTGCTTTGTTAGGCTTCCTAATTCTTATGCAAAGAGTTAGGGTGGGTTGGAATGTGCTAACCACAGGCTGTTCCCTACCTAGTTGTTTGTCTGTACTCAAAATCTGCATAACCCCTGGCAACTCCCTTAAAAGGGTTATTGATTCCTTGGCTTCTCCCCTCCTTATAAAAACCTTGTGTGCCTTGATAATAAATGGATTCTGGGCTGCCATCAGCTAAGTGTGGTTGACTCGTTTCCTTGGCTGGGAGGGAAGCGGACGAGGAGGGGCCCAGTTTCCAGCCGTCGGCACTCATCCTTCTCCTGATCGGCTCCCGGGGGACAGTCCAGCTCCCCACACCATATGATCTAAACATCTCATTATTAGTTTATCCTCAAACATAATAAAGTCAACGTATGGAGGAGGTATCCTCACTCCCATGTTCATGGCAACATAATACACAGTAGTCAAGACATGAAAACAAAGGGTCCAAAGATAGATGTATGGATAAAAAAGGAAAACATATTACATATATGTAAATATAAATGGATATGCATGTTATATTATCAATACTATTACTTCTTAAAAAGGAAGGAAATCCTACCATTTATGACTATATGGAAGAACCTGGAAGATATTATGTTCAATGAAATAAGCCATACACAGAAAAATAAATATTGCATGGTCTTACCTATATGTAAAATCTAAAAAACAGTTGAATTTATGGTATCAAAGAGTAAAATGCTAGTTCCTAGAGCTAGTAGTAAATTAAACAGAGAGATGTTGGTCAGAGTATGAACTTTCAGTTATCAATGAACAAGTTCTGGAAACCAAGTGTGCAATTTGGTCACTACAGTTAATAATAATATCTTGTAGACTTGAAATTTGCTGAAAAAGTAGAGCTCAAGTGTTCTAGCCACCAAGAAAAAGGGGAGGAGACCAGGTAACCAGGTGGAGTGATGGATGTGTTAACTTGATTGTGATAATCATTTCACAATATATTAACATATCAAAATGTCATGTTATATATCTTAAATATATAGTTTTCTGTGTCTACTATAACACAATGAAGCTAGAAATATTTTTAAATATTCTTGAGATTCAAAAATAAATAAAAACAACTCAGAATAAGACTTTGTATCATTATTATACTATTATTGCAACAATCTACCATAATGACTATTGTAACAGCAAATTTTGTAAAAGAAGAGCTAACGATGCATTAATTAGAAGTTAATGTTGGTTACTTGACTAAAACAACTACCATATGTTGCACATTTACTACGTGCTTATTTCTCTATATATATTATTTGGTTTATACATTAGAAAACTAAGACACTAAGAAAAAAATTTAAATAACTGATTATCACACAAGTACTAAATGGTAGAGCTTGGATTGTCTAGGTCAAAGTTATGTGACTCTAAAGACTATATTCTTAACAAAGAAAACATGCAGTGTATATATATATATATATATATATATATATAGTTACTGAATATATATATAGTTACTGAATATATATATATAGTTACTGAATATATATATAGTTACTGAATATATATATATATATATATATATATATATATATATATATATATATATGGAAAATGAATGACCTACAAAAATTATTGGAGAAAGCTGAATTTGCTTTCATTTGCCTAAAAAAATACTTAGTGAGATGAAAGATTTGACTGAGGATATTTCTTATTCCTTTAACAAGACCACAAGTACAGATAATAAGGATTTTCATGTAAAGATTAAAATCATCCCATCTCTGCCAGGCATGCCAGGAAAGAAGATATCAATCAGGTTTGAGCAAATTTATAATTTTTTTTCTTAGGGCTGAGGACCAAACTCAGGGCCTTGTGCATGCTAGACAAGCACTCTGCCACTGAGCTAAATCCCCAACCCCGTAAATTTATAATTTTTTGTCTAAATCTATGGAGTTTCCCAAAGCCCTGACCCAAATCACCACTCAAATGAGAGTAGATCTTGACACATTTAAATCTAAGCACTAAATGAAGCCTAAAAAAGTATATGTATGTATATAAGTATACACACATACACATTTGTGTGTATATAAGTATATATACCTACAGGTGTGTGTGAGTGAACAAAACTTTTATTGATAAATTTATTAAAATCATAATTATGAGTCCATTGACACAAGTTTTTTGAGTACCCATTATATGCCAGTCACTGTTCTGGGTTCTAGGGGTACAATTGTGAATAATATAGACAAAAATTCCTATCCTCATGAAATTAACATTCTTGTCAGGATAAGGGACAGAAGACACTGGCATTAACACATAACTAAAATATATCAGTAAGAGTGGATGGTAAATGTTAAGGCAAAAAAATCAAAGGAAGGAATATAGAGCTTCTTGTGGGAACGAGGAGGGTAAGGTTCAGGTAAATAATTTAAAATAGGACAGCCAGATAAAACCCCAGGGAAAGGGAAACATTTGATCAAAGATCCAAAGGAGATAAGAAATTGAACCATAAATATAACTAGGGAAAGAGCATTCCAGTCACAGAAATAAGAGTAAAGATGAGAATTGTTGCATGAATCAAGGAACAGCAAAAGGGTTCAGTGTGTCTAGAACAGAGTGAGCAAGGAAGAGAATGACAGGGGATGAATTTAGAGAGATAAAAGAGGAAAAACTGTAGAATAGCTTCATAGACCATAATAAAAATATTAAATTTTGCTATGTATGAGATAGGAAGTATCCAATCATAAGTGCCTAAAAGATTTATGCATGCTATCTAATTTAATCCTCAAAACTCCTTAGTTATGAGTTAGACATTAAGATGAAGAAATAACCTCAAGGTTACAATCTGGAAAATGCATTGCCAAAATCCAAAGACAGGAAGTCTGATGCCAGAGTCTGATATTTATAACACCCATTAATATTGAGCAAAAACAGTTGTTGCTTTTCCTAGAAAATAATATCCATATTTTTAAAATAACTAAAAACCACATCATCTCATAGTATTCAATCTATACCACAAGAAGAGTCAGTTTTCAGCACTCTACTTTACATAATTGAGTGCATCCAAAAGAAGAAAGTTAGAATGACTGATCAATTTTCTTGAAAAAATATATCAAATGAAAAACAATTGAAACAATGAATACTTCAGTTGAAGAAATAAGACCTGTGTAAGGACAAAGGAGTATAAGTATTTCAAGAGTTATCATGTGTAAGAAAGTTTCACCCAGTCAGAGGACAGAACTTAGGGCAAGATGGATATTTCAGCTCTATATGAGGAAAATTATCAGAGACCAATCTCTATATCTAGCTACCCACCACAGAAGGTGTGCTGAAACAGAACCAAAAAATATCTATGGAGTATTATACAGAGGATCCTAGCACTAAATTAATGATTTGGTTACATGAAAAAGTCCTATCCAACTCAGACTCTGTGGTGTAATTTTTAACAATTTTCAAGTGAGCAAGGGTTTTAAAATAAAACTGTGCAATATGTATAGCAATTGAGAGTGTAAGTTGTACAGTCTAAAAGGCTTTCATTCTGTCACTCATTTGGGTGTACAATCTTCAGTCCATCACTTAAGTTTTTTGAAATTCCATTTCCTCACCTGTAAAATAATGACCTAACTTTTATTATTGTCCCTAACTGCTTGGTTTAATCTGATCCTCCCTATGGAAGATTAATTTTTATTTATTATTTTATAGGTTCTTTTTAATTATACATAATATTAGGATTCATTTTGACATAATTATATTTTTCTCCTCTAGATTAACAAAATGGTGGAAGAGATAAAACAATGAGCATTTCCAGAATGCCCAGCCTTCCTATGTATTGTTAGACTAGTGTTCAATCCAAGTTCTGTCACTTCCATAATTATAAAAGCATGGAATATAATTTTTTTTCTAATTCAGTCCCCAGTGAGAACTTCATATTACCCATCCCTTGACCTTTCCCCTGTTCCCTTCCTTCTACCCTACTAATATTTCTGCTATTCACTTATAGTTTTTTAAATTAATGTCTTGTAGATATTCATGATGGTGAGATTCACTGTGGTATATTCATATATGCGTGTAGAAAAGTTTGGTCAAATTCATTCCACTGTTCTTCCCCTTGCCACCCCTACTCTCTCCCCCTCAATCCTTTCATCTGCTCTACTGATCTTTCCTATTTTGATGAAATTCCATGACTTCTTTGTCACTGGGGGTGACAGATTTATTGAGATTGGCAGATTCTACATTGACTCATGAAGCTCCCCAGTGAGATTAAGTGAATGACTTGATTAGGTATTTTACATCCCCTGTCTTTTTTTCCTCACTGCCCTTTTCATGCTTTGTGTGACCATCCAAATAAACTTCTTAAACTTAAATATAGGGCTGGAGAGGTGGCTCAGTGGTAGAGCACTTATCTGGCATGCCAGAGGACCGAGCTTCGATTCCCAGCACCACATACAAACTAAGTGGAGGAAAAACAAAAGCCAGACGAAAAATTAGCACACACGTGCCTATTCTCTCTCCCTACCTCTGGGGAAAAAAATTAAATGTGTTTCATTTGTATCATTGTTATAGGGCCTCTTCCAGGGAAGCATAAAATAAGAAGAATTATTAGCCCTTGCAATAGTCAGTATCTCACCTTACATTTATGTAGACTATTTTCATCATTGCCTAGCTTTTTATGTTTTTGAACCACTCCTTTTCCCATAGCTATATGCAATGTGACTTTTGCTTCTTCCTTGTAAAAACATAATAAATATATAAAAGTAAAATTGCTGACAAAATTATTACACTTCAAGCACTATTAATTAAGCTAGACTCAAAAACAATGGAAAGTCATTCATTTCCATGGGGCATTATAAACAGGAGAAACAGTGTCTGTTAATACCTTCATGACTTTCTAATAAATGAATATGTTTGGTATCCAACATGGCGACCTGAAGGGAGGCAGCATTTCCTGTGGCTCCATGTCTGCTTGGGAAAATCCCAGTTAATCTTCTACTTTCCAAGAGAGACTCTATTATCTGAAGAAATAGACTCGCTTCAAAATGGGCACTGGATTGCTATCATAATATACTGTGAGATTTCTCTCAAAAAAAAAAAAAACCCATCACAATGAAACAAAGCCATACAAAGCTCCAATTACTCTACCAAGAGCAACTTTATTGAAGTACAAGACATGATCTCGGGCTCAGAAAATGAGGAAAAGGGGAAATAACTCCTCTCCTCAACCACACGGCTCTCCACCAAAGGACTGCATGGCTGGAGCCCTAGATGAAAACCAAAGGCATTGTGTCAGCATTATGATTAGTAATGCAATCAAAGAGTTGAGAGATGAAATAACGAAAGAGATTAGAGAGCAATTTCAAGAGATGAGAGACAATTTCTACACGGAAATAAGTGATCAGTTTCACGAGATGGAAGATCAGCTATACATGGATATGGATATCCTGAAAAGAGATGTAGCAGAGCTATCAGATTTGAAAAATACGGTTAATCAAATCAAATTTTCATTTGAAGACACCAACACCAGAGCTTACTCCACTGAAAATAGAACTTCAGCTCTCAAAGAATGAGTATTGGACAATGAGGATCACCTAAACAATGTAGAAATCAAGATAAGCAGGAAAAATAGCTTATATTACATAATCAGAACTTCCAAGTAATATTTGATGAGATGAGGCGTAATAATCTGAGAATCACTGGCCTGGAGGAAAACTCTGAACAGTAAACAAGAGGCTTAAAGAACCTTTTAAGCAAAATCATAAGTGAGAACTTCCCTCATTTTACTATCGATCCAGAATATCACATCCAAGATGCATATAGAACTCATAATAGACCTAATCAATTGAGAAACTTGCCAAGACATATCACATACAAAATGAATAACAGAGAAATCAAGGAGAGAATTCTAAAAGCTGCTAGAAAAAAGCCCCAAATCACATTCAGAGGCAAACAAATTCGGATCACTATAGATTTTTCAGAGCAAACAATGAAGGGAAGAAGAGCATGAAACAATATCTTTCAAGTGTTAAAAAAATAATAACTTTCACCCAAAGATAATATATCTGGCAAAACTCAGCTTCAAATGTGAAGGGGAAATTAAACACTTCAATGATAAACTCAAGCTAGCAAGATACATGAACACAAATCCTGCTCTACAGAACATTCTCAAAGATGTTCTCCACTCAGAAGATAATGCCAATGATATGCTAAATCCTTAAACAAGGGCGACTCAATAATCATAACATACAAAAGCTGACTGTCAAGATGACTCAAAACTCTGTATTCAATACAAAGTCTGTGAATCAGCCTCCCACATCTATTCTATCCTTGAATGTGAATGGTCTCAATACTCCAATTAAAAGACACAGATTGACCCACTGGATCAAAAAACAAAATCCAACAATATGTTGCCTGCAAGAGACACATTCGACACTCAAAAATAGACACAGGCTGAAAGTGAAAGGATGGCAAAACATCTACCAGGCCTGAGGCCCAAAAAAGAAAACTGGCGTAGCGATTCTAACTTCTGAAAAAATTAATTTACAACTAAAACTAGTCAGAAAGGACAAAGATGATCACTTTAACATACCAAAAGGGACAGTTCATCAAGAAGATATGATGGTAATCAACATTTATGCCCCCAATTACAATCCCCCTAAATATATGGAAAAAAATACTTAAGGACATTAATCCCCTAATTGATCTCAACAAAATAATCCTGGGGGCTTAAACACATGATTATCAACTCTAGACAGATCATCAAAACAAAAAATCAAAACAGACATCTCCAATCTAAAAAACTCTATTAATCAATCAGGCTGAACAGACATCTACTGAATATTCCATCCTAAGACAGTTGAATTTACCTTCTTCTCAGCAGCTCATGGATCCTTCTCTAAAATAGACCACATCCTAGTTCACCAGGATAATCTTAACAAATATAGAAAAGTGGATATAATCCCATGTATTCTGTCAGATCATAATTCTATGATCTTAGCAATCAACAACAAGAGAAACAACAGAAAATATTCAACTACTTGGAAATTGAATAATTACCTCTTAAACGAAGGATGGGTAAAAGAGGAAATGAGAACAGAGATAAACAAGTTTTTGGAATGGAACAAGAATGAGGAAACAACATACCGAAACCTCTGGGACAGTATGAAGGCTTTCTTAAGAGGTAAATTTATACCACTGCGTGCATACATCAAAAATCTAGAAAGAAACGAGATTAATAGCCTTATGCTTCAACTCAAATGACTACAAAAGGAGGAACAGTCCAACCCTAAATCTAACAGAAGACAGGAAATTAGCAAAATCAAAGCTGAAATCAATGAAACTGAGAACAAAAAAGCTATTCAATCTATTAACAAAACTAAGAGTTGGTTCTTTGAAAGAGTCAACAAAATCAACAGACCCCTTGCCAACCTCACCAAAAGGAAGAACGAAATGAAGCAAATCAACAAAATCAAGGACGAGAACGGGGACACCACCACAGACTCATCCAAGATACAGAAGATTATCAGAACCTATTTTGAAAACTTGTACTCTGCCAAATTTGTTAACCTTGAGGACAGGGACAGTTTCTTCGACACACACGACATCCTTTCCATTGAAAACCTCAATCAACCTATCACAGAAAGCAAAATTGAAGCAGCAATAAAAGCTCTCCCAAAAAAGAAAAGCCCAGGTCCGGAGGGATATATGGCCGAATTCTACTAAGCATTCACAGAAGAACTAACACAGATCCTCCACAAGCTCTTCCAGGAAATTGATAGAGTGGGATCACTCCCAAACACTTTTTATGAGGCAAAAATTACACTGATTCCAAACCCAACAAAGACACATCAAGGGAAGAAAACTACAGACCAATTTCCCTGATGAACATTTATGCAAAAGTCGTTAATAAAATTTTAGCTAATCAGATACAAAAATACATTAAAAAGATAATACATTACGATCAAGTGGGCTTCATTCCAGGAAAAGAAGGCTAGTTCAACATACGCAAATCAATAAAATGTAATTCACCACATAAACAGAATTAAAAACAAAAATCATATAATCATCTCAATTAATTCAGAGAAAGCATTTGATAAAATTCAACACCATGTTATGCTCAAAACTTTGGAAAAGATAGGAATCAAAGGAAGATACTTTAACTATGTCAGATCCATTTACGACAGACCCATAGCCAACATTATCCTCAATGGAGAAAATCTGAAAGCATTTCCACTGAATTCAGGTATGAGACAACAATGTCCGCTCTCCCCACTCTTGTTCAATATAGTCCTTTTTTTTTTCTAATTTTTTAATTTTTTAATTTTTTTTATTTTTAGAAAGAATTTATTTATTTATTTATTTTCACATTTATTAGAAGTATATAGCGATACAGGGTACAGATGAGGGGGAAACATTGTCAAAACTGTAGCAATCGATGGGTATAAACTTTGTTAACCAGGGGTAATGCTAACTCATAAATAAGCTACTATGGGTTTCATCTATTACAGTTTCCCCCAGAAGAACTCATGTGTTAAATGGGTATCTAGTGTAGGAATAACATCGGCTTCTGGGATGGTTCCCCCATATTCCCAATCACGAGACTCCTATGAGTTCTTCATATACCCTCCCCACTCCCCATCCCCTTCCCACCACCTCCAAGTTACCTAGGGAGCTTTCACCCCTGTTGCACTGAAAGTCATCGAATTTGAGGTTTTGCTAGGTCAGCTGTCTGTCTTACTGCTTCAACATAAATTCTAGTATCAACAGATGAGAGAAACCATTTGGCCCTTAAGTCTCTGAGCTTGTGAGACTTCACTGAGCATAATTCTGTCCATCTCCATCCATTTGATTTCGAAAGCTATAATATCATCTTCTCTAATGGCCGAGTAGTATTCCATAGTATATATGAACCAAAGCTTTTGTATCCACTCATCAAGTGAGGGGCATCTGGGTTGGTTCCATAATCTAGCTATAGTAAATTGAGCTGCTATAAACATTGATGAAGCCACATCGCTATAATACGCTGATTCTAAATCTTTTGGGAAAATACCCAGGAGTGGGATAGCTGGGTTGTAAGGTGGTTCCATCCTTAATTTTTTGAGGATTCTCCATACTGCTTTCCGTAGTGGCTGAACCCGTTTGCAGTCCCACCAGCAGTGTAGTAGTGTTCCTCTTTTCCCACAGCCCCTCCAGCATCTGTCGTTGTTTGTATTTTTCATTTTTGCCACTCTAACAGGAGTGAGGTGGTATCTCATTGAAGTTTGGATTTGCATTTCCCTTATAGCTAATGATGTAGAGCATTTTCTCATATATTTATGGGCTTTCTGAACTTCGACTGGAGAGAAGTTTCTTTTAAGTTCTTTAGCCCATTTATCGATTGGATTTTTTATGAGTTTGGATTTTAATTTCTTTAGTTCCCTATATATTCTGGATATTAGCCCTCTGTCCGAGGTGTAGCAGGCAAAAATTTTCTCCC
>PVKS010022575.1:0-33540 GCA_004027875.1 Aplodontia rufa | reverse complement strand
CCCTACTGCTTCCCCAAATATGTTAGCATCAACAGATGAGAGAAACCATTCGGCCCCTGAGTCTCTGAGATTGGGAGACTTGACTAAGCATAATTCTTTCCATCTCCATCCATTTGATTTCAAAAGCCATAATATCACCCTCTCTAATGGCCGAGTAGTATTCCATTGTATATATGAACCAAAGTTTTTGCATCCACTCGAGTGAGGGGCATCTGGGTTGGTTCCATAGTCTAGCTATAGTAAATTGAGCTGCTATAAACATTGAGGAATCCACATCACTATAATACGCTGATTCTAACTCTATTGGGAAAATTCCCAGGAGTGGGATAGCTGGGTCGTAAGGTGGTTCCATCCTTAATTTTTTGAGGATTCTCCATACAGCTTTCCATAGTGGCTGAACCAGTTTGCAGTCCCACCAGCAGTGTAACAGGGTAACACAAGATTGATGGGATGTCAATATTTATTATGTTTGTGATGTGTATGCGAGAGGCAGTAATTAGATCACTGTCTGTATTTTGTGCAAGTTTTAACATTTCTATAGTTAAAAAAAAAAAGTTCAAAAGAGACCATGTGCTTAAGAACCTTCCATCTATCTACAGGAGAAAGCCTCACAGTGTTGTCTTATAATTAGATGCAATTCCAGTGAGTTTGGTTCAGGCACCAGTTTTATGGGAGAAAATGGATTGATGCTAAAGGAAGAATCCTGATAGAAATAATGATATTCAGTTGGCAGTGTGCAATAGCACTGAACATTCTTAAGTATAGACAAAAGCTATAAAAGCAAAACGTTAGAGGCTCACTTAGTGATATTAATAGATCCACTCCGCTCATTTGTTCTGCAGGAAGGCTTTCCCACAAATGTATAACCATTGCAGAGCCCAGAACCTGGACAGAACTCATGAGCGGAGTTTCTCCTCCTCCAGGGCTGTGTTGTCAGTTGGCCAAAGTTGTCTCCTAAAAGATTGCTTGTGTTCAGAGGATCTGTGAGATGGAGTCCAGATGGCCTCAAACCATATTCCATCATGCATTGTGGTTTTTTATTTTCCTTGTCATGTTTTATTTTTTTCTATTTTTGAGTTTTCTCATTTTAATCCATGTTCATTTTTCCCTCTGTATGTCTGTGTCACGCTTGCTGTCCTTGCCTGCATCATTCACAGGTTACAGTATGGCCAGGATATGCCCAGTCCGCTGGCCGATGAGCATGCGCTGATAGCCTCTTATGTGGCCCGTCTGCAGCACTGTGCACGGTTAGTGGTACAGCAGCAGCTCCAGTGGGTAGCCTGGCTGATAGGAGGGAGTGAGAACTGGGTGGCCTGGGGCTGCCTGTGAAGCAAGCTCTGCATATGGGGGTGTTCTTGGGAACCTGCTAGCTGAGGCTGGCAGAGTTACAACAATCACTGAAGCACTCACTTTAGGTAAGTGCCAAACCCAGCACTTACCTCAACATGGAGTTAGAAAGTCTCCCCTAAAGTGGGGTGCAGCCCTGCAGATTGCATTTGGCGAGTGTGTGCACTCAGATCTGTGTTTACGGAAATATTTCATGTATCCTTTTCCTGTCCATTCTTCCTAAATAATGAAATCTTTCTATGGGCATTCAGAGTTGGGAGCTAACCAACCCACAGATATCTCACTTTGTCTAATATGGGTGCTTCGATACCATCACCCTGTTTCATTTTGAGCATGTTGGCAGAAATCTGTCATTGTTGATTCTTTAAACCACTGATTTTCAACAGTGGTATTGAATCATTGTCACCTATGAGGCTTCTTAAGAAATATATATACCTCATATTATAATAAATACATGTGCTGTAATACATATATCCCTCACCCTAAAAACTACTATGGTTAAAAAAATAATAAAATAAAAGCTACTGTGGTTGTGACTCACTGTTAATATGGGAATATAACTGATCCCTCAATGGGTTGGGATAGAAAAACATTTGGTAACCACCAACTATAGCAAAGTTAATTCCTTAAAAAAAAAAAAAAAAAAAGAGTTAATGTCAAAAAAGCAGTGTTACATACAGGTGGACCCAAAGTCTGCATGCCTACATCATTTCCCGAGGATGATGACTGGTAAAACTTAAATGACCTGGAGCCATCCCTGTCCTCTGCATAGCAGCAAAGAGGAGTCATGATGCCAGAGAACTGTAAAGCCTTGCTTTGAGAATTCTGTCCTAAGGGAAAAAAAACTACTATATATATAACAGGCTGGAACCTTAAATTTTGATCTTAGTTTTGCCTATGGCATGCTAAGGCTCTTTGAGAAGGTCACTTGACCTCACTTGTCCTCCACATTCTAACAGCAATAAATTTGTAATCAATGGGGAAAACATACCCATGCAAAGGACTATTTTTTGTATGGTATGCCTTGCTGTGTCCCATCGGTTACCCTGTATGACTAAGAAGTGTTGTTATTTGGGGGTGTTTTCCTCTTTCTAAAGCCATGGGAAAACTGTAGGGTCCTCTAGATCCCAAAGCACTTATTCTGTGGAAGGGGAGGTAGGCTGATAATTGCACATTGAGTCACAGGGAGCCTCCCCTTGTCCAGCAGATGGTTTCTGTGTACTCGTCCCAGCCTCTTGATTTCTGGAAATAGTTGTCTTACCCCAGGCAGGGAAAATTACTTTTTATCAGTAAGTGCAGTTGTCCAGGGTGATTAAAAGATGCCACAGTAAAAATAGCAGGAGGATGTTGGCAAAGACTGCTACCTGAGATTTCAGCCCACAAAGGTTTGTGGTAAGTTCAGTCCTCAAGTCCCATGGCTTTGGGGTCCTAGGCTGCTGAGCAAGAATTGGTGTCCAGTGTTCCTGGGAGAAAAAGATGAGAGGTGATCTTTGCATCTCTTCTTGATTTATAGTCTAAGGAACTGAGCCCCACACTTCTTGAAGAAGTTAGAAATTTCCTGGCTAATTCTGAAAATGAAAGTCAACTAAAGCAGAAGAGTAAGGAACTTATGTAATTACCATCAAATAATTTTCATTGACTTTAAAACTGCTCATTAGCTGGGCATGGTAGTGCACGCCTGTAATCCCGGTGACTTGGGAGGCTGACATAGGAGGATCACAAGTTTGAGGCCAGTCTCAGCAAGTTAGCCAGGTGCTCAGCAACTTAGTGAGATCCTTCCTCAAAATAAAAAATAAAAAAGACTGGGGATGTAGCTCAGCAGTAAAGCACCTCTAGGTTAAAGCCCTAGTACTGTTAAAAAAAAAAACCTTCTCATTTATGCAAGGTTCCAGTTTCTGTCTAGAAGGCATAGCCAATAAAAGCAGCCATATCATCCACACTTGTGTGTAAATTACAAATAGGATTAACCTTCCTACAGAGATGGAATGTGATAGAGACAAAGGAGCCCTTGCATGGAGGAACCTGTTGTATCCCTTGCCACATTTCAAAGGCTACCATTCCCTCTATACTATCATTCACTTATTTTATTTAAAAGATACAATTCTTGCTAGGCACAGTGGCATACACCTGTAATCCCAGCAAGTCAGGAGGCCAAGGCAGTAGGATCACAAATTCAAGTCCAACCTGGGCAACTCAACGAAACTCTGTCTCAAAATAAAATACGTTTTTGAAAAAGTGGGGGCTGGGGATGTATCTCAGTAACATAGCACCCTAGAGCCCATTCTCCAATAATGCAAAAAAAAAAAAAAATATGTAGTTCTCCTGTTTCAGAGAAACACCTTTAAGGAACAAATGTAGTTCAACTGTGACCATGGGGTCTTGGCCCTGAAATGTTAAAGTCAACTGATGGTAGCATGTTCTTAGTACAAGGTCATCCCTGGAGGGCAACATGCTCACACCTAAAATTATAAATCATGGACAGATGTTGTAACCAGGCTTTTTAAAAATGCATCCTAGAGGAAAGACTAAACATAGAAACTTAAAAAAAAAAAAACTAGAAAAAAATACAGTTGATTCTATATAAGAAAAGGTTAGGAATCTCTTGACTGATTTAACCTCAACCTTCCCAGATTCCCCTCAGTCATTGTAACAAGACTCGGTGAGTATTGAACTCATATCTTTAGATTCTTACATGTCACTGCTCACGCTGCCAAATTCTGATCCAGGGTTTTGGAAACTTTGAAGCTAGGGCCAAAGTAGAGCCAAGCCACAACAGCCTGCTCTGGTCAGTCCTCACTGTCACTGTTGTCTCAAGCCTTCTGCCAGTCTAAAGATAATTGTGTAATTAAGTCCCTAGTGGGTTCTGTTTGTTTTTGTTTTGTTGTTGTTTATTTGGAGACAGCATCTCACTAAATTACTAAGGTTGGCCTAGAACTTGCACCCCTCCTGCCTCAGCCTCCTAAGTCACTGGGATTACAGGTGCATACCACCATGCCTGGCCCAGTCCCTGTTAATCTAGGACTTCCCTGGTCATAGTAAACAACAGTCAACATAAAATACTTAATTAAAGAAGTATATTACATGCACAGGACTAACCTGCTCAAGAACCCTTCTTTCATTCAGTTGCCACATTATCTAATATTCCATCTGAGTGGGTCTTTCCATTTCTGGAGTTCTGGGACTCTTGTTAAAGAATAATGGACTACTGGGTGCAGTGGCGCACACCTGTAATCCCAGTGACTCCGGAGGCTGAGCAGGAGGATCGCAAGTTCAAGACCAGCCTCACCAGCTTAGTAAGATTCTATCTCAAAATAAAAAATAAAAAGGAGTAGGGGTGTAGCTCAGTGGTAAAGTGCCCCTGGGTTCAATCCCCAATACCAAAAAAAGGGATTGGGGAGGGTAAAGTTGAAGAATGAGCATAGTAAAAGAAGAGAAAGAGGTATTAAAAGGGATTGTTTGATACTGTAGATTCTTCTCCGGCTTTTTACTGTGTTTGGTGCTGGCCAGGGCTCCCCATTGTTACTCAGCCAATGCCAAGTAGAATTTTTCAAAGCCTTCTTTTTTTTTTCATGATCCCCTAGTTTCTTCTGGGTCTTTTTGCATTTAAGGTCTAGGTCTAAAAAGTCATGAGTTTTTCCAAACATTTAGTTCGAATCCCTATCTCAGACTTTCTAGGTGCCCTCTTAGCCCTTCAATCAAAAAGAAGTACCCCCTTTGGTGGTGCAAGAGAATGGGGTGCACTGCTGAAGAAGAGAGATACATCTCTGAGCTCACCCTGCCCCCCCCCCCGTTGTCTCAGAAGATCATCCGTATCTGTGCCCCAAGCCTCCGTTTCTTTTATTGCTATTCGTAATGACAAGCATTTCTCCTATCTGTTCTATGGATGGAGCAAGAGCAGCAAGAGTTGGGGGTGTTATATCACTATCTGTGAATCTTTGTCTCTTTGACAGTGTCCTGGAAAGCCCCAGCCGACTGGACGAGGAGCACCGGCTCATAGCTCGCTATGCTGCCCGACTGGCTGCTGAGGCAGGAAACATGGTGAGTGAACAAAGGGTCCTGGGACCGTGGTAGAAATAGCATTGATTTAGTACATAAATAGTATAGGGGAATGTAAGTGTGCAACTTAGGGACAGAAGGAGGGAGGATGTTTAGGGAGGAGATTGAAGATGCCTCTAGTTTTACCTACGGTATTCTCTTTCTTTTTTAATTTTTTTCTTTGTTTGCTTTAGTGTTCTCTTTCTTTAAAAAAAAGGAAATCAAGGGGGCTGGAGTGGTGGCTCAGCAGCCCTTGCCTCACATGTGCAAGTACGCGAGTTTGAACCCCAGCACCATATACACAACAAAGTGTCAGAGGAATGAAAATCATATGAAAAACTAAATTAAAAAATTGCTTCTCTTTTTCTCTCTTTGTCACTGTCTCCTCTTTCTTAAAAAAAAAAAAAGAGTTTAGTTCTTTAAAAAATCAACAAAATCATAAACTCAAAATAATACTGATTAATAGGAAATACAAATTAGCAATATCAGAAATAAAAGAAGGATTATCACTACAGATCTTCTGGATACTAAAAGGTTGATAAGGAGTATTATGAACAACTTTTTGCCAATAAAATGGACAATTTAGATAAAATTGACAAACTTTTTTTTTTTTAAGAGAGATGGATAGTGAGAGAGTCAGTTTTATTTGGTTTTTCGTGTGGTTTTTGTTTCTCCGACACTTTGTTATGTGGTGCTAGAGTTCAAACTGGCATCCTCGCACATGCCGGGCAGGCACTGCATCTGCTGAGCCTCCTCTCCAACCCTGACAGACTTCTTAAAAGACAAACAAAATCAAATAGTTCTGTGTCGTTTAAAGAAATTGAATTTATAATTAACTTTCCACAAAAAAATCCCAAACCCTGATGGCTTAACTGTGGAATGCTGTCATGCCAAAAGAAGAAATACTGTCCTATCAGTCTAATGCAACCTCTGTCAGAAAATACAGGAAGAAGGAGAACTTTCCAGTCCCCACAGCAAAACACTATAAGGGTGTTACAAGAAAAGAAAATTGCTGACCAAATTCTCTCATAAACACAAATGCAAAAATCCTCAACAAAATATTAGCAAATTGAATCCAGCAATATGTAAAAAAAGATAGCAATCCATGGTCAAGTGACCTTCATACAGGGAATGCAAATGATGAAGTCTGGCTGCTAAAACATTAGGCACTTATTGGAGGGATGGAATAGAAGACAGGTCTATGCCAGCATAGAGGTCAAAGCCTCTTGGTCTCCTGTTAAGAGTCCTTAATTAGGCCTAGTACTTACATTGGGTGCATTCATATTACTTCCTATATTGAGAAGCACTGATGTGAAATTGCAATATAAAATTAACATCAAGGTATCTGACAGAAATAAAATGCAAATCCTTCTCCTAAGGTTTATATTCTCATTAAGACCTAGCAATATTCCACAGAGTCCAACTAAACACAAGCTCCTAAGTTGACACTATAAGACCAGACCATGGCTTTAGTTGTTAGTTATTGGCTATAAAATACCTATATTTAAAATTTCTAAAGATGGAATTAAAAATACGACTATTTGAAAAAAAACCACAGTTGAAGATAAACCATATAGAACTTAGTGATTTCTTTTGCAAATTACTAAAATTAAAACTCAGTGATGTGTTTAATGTCAGGTCAGACACAAATGAATAGAAAATTTTGTGAACCGGGAAACATATGGAAGAAAATTTCCTAAAATTAAGCACACAGAATTGAAAAATCAGCAACAAAGTTTTCATAGATGGGAGATAGAGGACCAACAGTCATGTAATTGAAATTCTGAAAAAAGAAAACAGAATTAGGGTAGGTAATTAGTGGCTGAGAAATTTCCAAAATTGATATAAGACATGAATCCTCAGATTGAAACATCACAATTACTCCCAAACTGGATAAATAAAAGCAATTGTACACCTGGACATATCATGTAAGTGCAGAATACAAAGACTAGATCCTTAAAAGGCAACCAGAGAAATAAGATTACTTACAGAGTATTAGCAATCAGATTTCTCCACAGAATAATAGAACAATTTCTCTATAAAGGAAAAACAAAACTTTTTTAATATATTTACTTTGGTACTAGGGATTAAACTCAGGAGCACCTAAACACCGAGCCACATCCCCAGCTCTTTTTATTTTTTACTTTGAGATAGGGTCTTACTTAGTTGCTTAGGGCCTCACTAAGCTACTGAGGCTGGCCTCAAATTTGCAATTTTCCTACCTTAGCCTCCCAAGTGTCACTGGGATTACAGACATTCTCCACCTTGCCTGACCAAAAACTCTCATTTAAATAAAAAAAAAATCTGATTACTTTCTTTGCTGCTGATGTTTGTAATAAAATTTTTAGGAATTTTCCCTATGAAAAAAAAGAGACACTTAAATATCTTTAACATACTGAAAGAAATAAGCTAAACTGTCAAAATGAGAAGTGAGGCTTTCTGACAAGGACTGAGAAAGGTCACAGTAACATTCATGCTAGAAGAACAGTACAGATAGCTAACATGTATTGAGTATTTACTATTGCCAGTCGATATTCTCAGTGTTTTGCCTGTGTCCTAGCTAATTTATTATGCAGGATAATCTTGTGAGGCAACTGAGCCTGGGAGAGATAAAGAAACTCCCCAGCATTGCTGCAGTGTGTACGTGGTCACGCTGGGACAGTGTGCTTGTCCTTCTTTCATGTTCTGAGGTTGACTGCTGGAGCTCATAATTCAGGAGGAAGGGAATTAAACCTAGAAGCAAAGAACAAGATGACAGGTGGACGATCTGAAACCCAGACCACAGACTCTGTAAGCCTTAACCAGGTGAGCAGGGTGCACTATGGCCCAGCTGGGTGTTTGCACATATGTCAGGTCGCAGGGTTTCAGGACCTGAGCACAGGAACCAGACTGCCAGGCAGGACAGTCAGCTCACATAGGACCGAGTTAAACAAACACAGTCTATCAGTTGTAGCAGCCGGTTTATGTTTTCATAGGAAAATAGGGTTACAAACCAGCAAATGGAGATTCTTGGTTTGTTTCTCCCCAATATGTAATTTATCCCTTTGGGTTTGTTTAGAGTTCCAAATCCTCTTCCTGAGAATCTGGAATGAGGTTGCAGATTTGACTCTAACATTGTTAGAATGTTAGTGAAATGGAACAGAATAGAAAAACATCTGGGAAAAAGGACGGCACTAGGGAAGTGGTTAAGCGTTACACCTGTCTCAGTCGTTACAGCTAGCTGTTCAAGTTAGCTTAGAAATTAAAGTTTAGAGATGAACTTGTTGAGATGGGCTGCACTGTGGTTGAATTTTAATAATCAGGTATGCTTAATGCCATTAAATAGCCTTGTTGACCTTACATAGTGCTTTTAAAATATTACAAACGAAAGCTGCAAAGCCTTTTGACCCTGAAACCCCAGTACTCCTTCACCTTGAACCAAGATAAGGCTGTTGACACCTGATAGTTCCTGATGCCAGTTGTTTAATTCTTGTGGACATGGTTGTTGTTAGGATGGCTTTGAGAGGGAACTTTGATATGGTCCTTTTCATCTTCTGTTTGTTTTGCCATGTGCAGTCAGCTCACAAATATTGGGCCTCTTGGGAAGGATTCTTCCTGACTAGATTTCTGTTCAACAGAAGACTCCTGATCCTCTAATCTCAGCACTGATACAAGTGCTTTGCATAAAGTGGGTGTAGTGCTCAAAAGAATTTATTTATAGCCTGCCAGATAGGCTTTGTGCTAATTTTTTTTCAAAGACCTTCTTCCACAAAGAGGGACCTTTAACTCAAGTGAACAGCCCACAGGGCACCCTGTAGCCAGCTCCCACCCACCCAGGACTGCTCCCTAGATGCCCGACTGCCACAACAGCCTCTTCAGGCTGGCCTTTGAAGAAAGACACTTCAGGCTGCTTAGATGAGCCAGGAGAGCTCATTTGTTATCCTCAGGTATCTAAATTCTTTTTTTTTTTTTAATGTGAAACCAAAACAAAAAACTGTAATGTGTGATAAATCATAGTAATAACAAATTCCTCCAGTTTCATCACAAGGTCAGAACCTTTGGATATAAATGGTAAGCTTTGTTTACCTTTAAGGTGGGTTTTTTCCCCCTCTACTTTTCCCCTTGAAAAGCTCATATGGGGGGCTTGAGTGGTGGCTGAGTGGTTATAGCACTTGCCTGGCATGCTCAAGGACCCTGCATCACATATACCACTAACTGTTGGAGCAATAAAAACCAGATGAAAAAATTTACTATCTTCCTCTCTTAAAGAAAAAAAAGAAAAGAAACGGAAAAAAAAAACAAAGCCTCATATGGGAAACTTAGGCAGAAGTTGAAGGGAATGATAAATTTCACCCACTGTCATGCTGCCTCACATTTAAGACTTTTTCTTTTTTTGTTTTGTATCAGGGATTGAACCCAGGGGTGCTTAACCACTAACCCACATCCCCAGCCCTTTTCATTATCTTTTATTTTGAGATAGGGTTTCACGAAGCTGCTTAGGGCCTCACTAAATTGCTGAGGCTGGCTTTGAACTTGCATCCTCCTGCCTCAGCTTCTCGAGCTGCTGGAATTACAGGTGTGGACCCACCTTGGCTGCTTCATTTAAAACCTTTGTGAAAGGCTTCTCTTGTATCCCAGCCTTCGCAACTCTACTATCTGAGCTGCTCCAACCACCTACTATACTATCTCAGGAACATATTCGTGGCTTCTTAGAATTAGAGCTGAAGAGTATCCATGTGGTGTTTTGAACACATTTATGATCATATATGAAGTGTTTAAAAAATAAATATCTAGATCCTTGGCTTTGCCTCAGACTTACTGAATGAGAACCTCTGAGTTTAGGGCTCATCGATCCTTTTTGAAAAGAAGGAAGAAAAGTCAAGTTCCAGTCTTCTGATTTACAGTTAGTTTGGGAACTACTGCCATAAACAGCGTTATTGGATTTTTTAGAGAGGTTACTAATCCTCAACTCTCCAGTTTACTCTGTGGGCTCAGATTACCATCCCAGAGCAGTCAAGGGGATATGAGACGCATCTCTTTAGGACTCATCCTGCCAATTTCATAAAGATTGGAACCCCTGTTTTTTTGTTTTGTTTTGGAGTCTGCAAAAATGCACAGCTCTGGATTATAATTCGCCATGTCAGCTTTCCTTGGTTTTATAACATGTGCCCGGTTTGATCAAAGGGGGTCTTGTTTCTTATCCTGTATTTTACAGATGTGTTTCCACCTGGTTAAAGGTGATGTAGCTCTGTGAGACTGCTTAACCTAAGAGAATGCTAATTAATGCATGTGTCAGAGGCAGTGAGAGGCATCTTGTGCTTCATAGGATCATTTGTGTGCAACATAAACGGATCCCACTCTTTGGAGCCTTCATTCCCAAATGTTAAAGCTTTAGCTCTATAGTATGGTCCTCTGGTCCCTAACTTGCATTTTTTTTTTCTCCTTTCGTTACACTGGCCTGGATGTATCCATCCATTTAATCTAACTGATATAAGAGTACAAAATTCCTCTTCATAATTTTTGCAAATCTTTTTTTAAGAGGTTTTTTGTTGGGGTATGTGTATGTGTGTGTTTGTTTTGGTACTAGGGATTGAACCCATGGGCAATCTAGCACTGAGCTATATCTTCAGTCCTTTTTTATTTTTTATTTTGAGACAGGGTCTTACCATGTTGCTTAAGACCTAAGTTGCTGAGGCTGACCTCGAACTAGCAATTGTCGTGCCTCAGCCCCCTGAGTCCTTGGTACTATAGATGTGCACCATTTCTCCCTGCCTAATTTTTACCAATCTTTAAAGCTGTCTTACCTTCAACTAATTCAGCTACAGTTTATTCTGAAAATTGTCTCAAAATAAAAAGATAAAAAGGGCTGGGGCTATAGCTCCATGGTAGAGTGGTGGTCCACAGTTCAGTCTCCCAGTACAGGAAAAAAAAAAACCAAAAACACCCAGGGCGCCTCCTATCCTAGCTCACTGTTCTATTATGATGTTTCTTGATCGCACTTATCACTACTGATGTACGTGTTTCTTGTTTTGTTTCTGATCTCTCTCCCAGTGTAACATGAGTGCCATGAGGGTGGAGACTGTGTCTCATTCACCACTGCATCCCTAGTCACTAGGACAGTGCCTGGCACATGCTAGGATCCCAGGAAATGAAAAAATGAATATACAGACCATTTATTTTTTAAAAAAATTTTTTTTAAAGAGAGAGGGACAGAGAGAGAAAAAGTGAGAAACAGTTTTATTTAGTTTTGCATGTGGCCTTCGTTGCTCTGAGACTTCCCATTGTACATGGTGCTGGGGTTTGAACTCTGGTAGTCATGCATGCAAGGCAAGTGCCGTAACCGCTGAGCCACCACTCCAGCCCCCATTTATTTAATTTTTGAAGTAAGTCATTTTAGGCCTCTTATGTCTTTATGAACTAATAATCCTGTCTTATCCCCTTCAGTGTCCTGGAGGCATTTTAGGAAGAGAGATCTGCCCCACCCCACCAAATCCACCTTTTTTTAAGAAGCTGCATAGTATTTAAAATAGCAAATAAACAAAATTCCAGGTTTCTCTGTTACTTAATGCATGTTTGTATTAGTCTGTTTTTCATTGCTTTAATGAAATATCTAAGGCAGGCTAACTTTAAAGAAAAGAGGTTTATGTTGGCCCACAAATCTGGAGACTCAAAGTCAAGGGGCTGTATCTAATGGTGACCCCCTTGCCCGTGGACTCCTAAGGCAACACAGCCTCACATGGTAAAAGAGAGAGAGTGTGTGTGTGTGTGTGCGTGTGTGTACCTGCCTTCGGTTTCTCTCTTTGCTAGCTGCTCATGGAGGCTCCACCATAATGGACTTATCTAGTTCTAATCACCTACCAAAAGCCCCACCTCTGAAGTCTAAGTCTCCATGTCCTTTATTGCCTCAATACAGGAAGCTTTGGGGACTCAAACCATGGCAGGCAGCTGTACTCATTTACATTTTCATTGAGTGAAATAAGCCTGTTTTGTTTGTTTGTTTTGACATCATATGAAGCAAATTCCTTTCAGAACTTCCTCATCCGAATTTTCACTGGTCCCACTCTATTCAGGAGCTATTACTTTTAACTCCTGTTTTCAGGAATTCCGAGCCTAGTATCCTTAGCTAGGTTCAGTCTCAAAACAAGCCAGCTTTCTGAGGGTCAACTTGGACTCTGAATACAGCATGGGGGGTCACTCAGCTAGCTGCTGTCGTTGCTTCTTTAAAAGAAGAAAATTCATGGTGGGTTTTTTGTTTTTTTTTTTAAGAAAAATATTTTGTAATCTGGTAAAAATCCTCCCAGCCAGATTTGCTGTGCTGTTTTATCCCTGTTTATTTAGAAAACACCATATGAAAAGAGTTTCATGTTGAGTCCTCAAGCTCTCTGCAGCTAACATGGTGTCCACTTCTTGTAAACCATGTTTCAGCAGGACCAAGAGCATGAGTGAGGCATGGCCACCACAAAGCCCTCATGGAGAGCTGCCCTCTGGTCACTCCAGAAAAGGGAAGCGCACCTAGTTGTCCCTTTTTCCATTCTGTGTTAATTTGCTGCTGTGTTCTCAAAGGAGGTAACAAGGGTGGGAAACATCAGTGGATATGCAAATCAAACCCACACAATTTCTCCAAAGCAGATACACAGATGGCTAACAAGCACAAAAAAATACACTGAACATATTAATTATCAGGGAAATGCAAAATGGTTCCATAGATCTGATTTCATGTGCACTAGGGAGACTAATCAGAAAGATGGACAATGTAAGTGTTGGCAAGGGTTTTGAAAGGGTGGAAACCTCATACTTTGCTGGTGGGAAGGTCAGATAATGCAACCAGTTTGGAAAACAGTTTGGCACTTTCTCAAAAGGCAGTTACCATGTGACCCAGCAATTCCACTCCTAGATATTACTCAAGAGAAAGAAAGCTTATTTGTACATCAATGTTCTTAGCAGCATTATTCAAAATAGCCAAAAAGAGGAAACAACCCAAATGTCCATCAGCTGCTGAGTAGATCAATACAGTATCTTTCAAGCAATAATATTCAGCCATGAAAAAGGAAATGTGCTGATAGATGGTACAATCTGGACAAACCTTGAAAACATTTTGCTAAGTGAAGGAGCCAGATATGAAAGGCTGTATACTGTATGATTCCATTTATGCGAAATACTTAGAACAAATGGAATGATGGGTGTTGAGAGAGGGAGGAATGGAGAATGACTGCTAACGAGCATGGGGTTTCTTTTGGGGACAATGAAAATACCGTGGATTTAGGTAGTGACATGGTTTCACACTCCTCATGAATTCACTTGAAATCACTGTGCCGTACACTTTAAAAGAGTAGATTTTGTAGAATGTAAATTATATCTCAGTTTTTAAAATCCTATTGGGAGCTTCACAACCACTAGGACGATTAAAAGCAAAAGCCAATCCCAAGTGTTGGTGCAGGTGCAGAGAAATGGGAACCTCCAGTTGTTACCAGTGGGGTTGGACAGTGGTACAGCCACTTCAGAAAACTGTTGGCAGTGCTCAGATATTTTTAAGTATGCCATTACTGTATAATTCAGCAATCCCACAACAGAAACATTGACCCAGAGACTTGTAAATGAAAGCTCATACAGCTTCCTTTGTAATAGGCGAAAGTTGGAAATGGTGGAATACTACTCAAGAACAAAAAGAATTTTTTAAAAAGGAGCTGCTGATTCATGGAGCAACATAGATGAGCCTCAAAATCCTCATGTTAGCAAGGCACAGTGGCTCACATCATATTCCCAGCAACTTGGGAGGCTAAAGCAGGAGGATGGCAAGTTCAAGGCCAACCTCAGCAACTTAGTGAAACCCAGTCTGAAAACAAACAATAAAAAGGGCTGGGGATGTGGCTCGGTGGTAAAGTACTCCTGGGTTCAATTCCTAGTACCAAAACAACAAAAACTATCATAGTTTAAAGAAGGATAGTCCTGCCAGTGAGGAAACATCTAGTTTCTCTAGGGGATCCCAGCAGCAGGCCACTTTTGCTCAAAAATGGTATCTCTTAAATGGGAAAATGCAGCCCCTGGTAAGGTTGATGCTACACCATCAGTAAAACGTCCAGGATTACATAAACCTGTGCTCTGTTCGTTTCCCCCACTCTGGGGGAAGTCTGCTCTTTTCCTTTTGTTTTACTTTCTATAAAAGAAAATCTTGTCTACTATGCTTAAAAAAAAAAAAGGATTCCATAAACTTGTGTACCGTCAGTTGACGCTCACGTGGAGGAGTCTTTCTGAGGTGTATCCGTAGGACAGGCAGGCATTACGAGTATTTAGCAGTTACTGCTACTTTAAGCCAGTTTGTCTCTTACCAGCAGCATATGCTCCCTTACCCCTCATCTTCAGTAACACTTGATATTTTCATTCCTTTTAACTGCTCTAATAGATGTGAAATGCTCTTTGTGGTTTTAATTTGCATTTTTCCTGATTGTGAATAATGACGGTATCTTCTCATTTGTCCATTGACCTTTAGTTTTCTCATCTGTGACATGTCTATGCATATCTTTTGCCCATTTTTCTACCAGGTTATTTGTTCTTCATGTTTTTATTACTTTTATTATAAAAGTTTTTTTTTTTTTTTCAGGGCTGAGGACCGAACTCGGGGCCTTGAGCATGCTAGGCAAGCGCTCTGCCACTGAGCTAAATCCCCAACCCCTATTATAAAAGTTTTTAAACATTCAAAAAAGTTCACAGGCTGAAGCAGTGGCTCAGAGGTAGCACACTTCCCCAGCGTGCACAAGGTTTTGAACTCCAGCACCACATATACAACTAAGTGTTAAAAGAACAAAGACCACATGAAAAATAAATAAAATTTATTCTCTTTTTCTTTCTCACTCTCTCTTTTAAAAAAAATGTTCAGAGCCAGGCATGGTGGTGCATGCCTATAATCCCAGCAACTTGGGAGTCTGAGGCAGGAGGATCACAAGTTCAAAGCCAGCCTCAGCTACTTAGTGAGGCCCTGAGCAACTTAGTGAGAACCTGTCTCAAAATAAAAAAATGAAAAAAATGAGCTGAGGATGTGACTTAGTCGTTAAGCACCCCAGGTTCAATCCGTTAAGCATCCGGTATCCAAAAAAAAAAAAAAAAAGTTCAAAGAATAAATAATATGGAAATTTTTTCATACTTTCAGTCTAAATTACTTGATTGTTAATATTTTACAATGTTTTTTATTCAATCACTTAAAAATATGCAGCATACATCACCTAAGAACAGAGATATTTTCCTGTATAACCGAAATGCCATTGACTTCCTAAGAAAATAAACAATCATTTAATTATTTAAAAAAGAAAAAAATAAAAATTTGTGAGGCTGGAGTGGTGGCTCAGCAGTTCTGGCATTTGCTTGGCATGCGCAGGCCATAGTTTCAAACCCCAGCACAATGTACACAACTAAGTGTTGGAGCAACAAAGGCCATGTGAAAAACTAAATAAAAAATTGAATCTCTCTTGCTCTCTCACTGTTCCTCTCTCTTTAAAAAAAAAAAAAACCACTTGTGTTACACAAAAGCCAGATTTAAAACCTACAACCTATATGTTGTATGATTTCATTTGTATGAAGTTTTCCAGAAAAAGGTGGAACTAGACAGAAAGCCCATCAGTGGTGGCCTGTGGTTGGGATGGGAGTGGCCATTGAAGACTAGCATGAAAGAATATTTTGTGGTGATGGAAAATGTTCTAAAACTGGACTGTGGCTTTCAAAACTGTTTGAATTTACTAAGACCCATTGAGCTGTGCATTTAAAATGGGTGGATTTTATGGTATGTAAATTATACTTCTAAAAAAATGGTTTTTAAGAAATCAACAGTCTCAGACACTGGGAAAAAGCAACTCTCTCCCTTCTCTAGACTCGTCCTCCTGCTGACATGAGCTTTAACTTTGATGCCAACAAGCAGCAGAGACAGCTTATTGCAGAACTGGAAAACAAGAACAGGTAAGAATGCAGAGGTCAAGCCCACTTCTGAAGTCCAGGATCATCACATGTGTATCTGGTTCTCGTTTCCTTGCGGAGTCTGGCCACCCAGGAAGATCCCACCCCAGAAGAGGCCTGGCTGCAGTCCAGGGAATCCCCTGGACTCTAATTGGTGTACATCTGCATGCTGTTGGTTCTGGCTGTCCTGAGTGCTGCCCTCCTGCCCTCCTGCCCTCCGTGCATTCTGTCTCCAGAGCCCCTCCCTCCCACCAGTCTGACCCGCTCTCAAGTCCTTTCTCCTCTCTACTTCCGAGCAGCATTTTGCTCCATGTAGTCACATTATCCTGGCCCACAGCACTACACATGACTGGTCTCTGGTTGGGAAAATGCCCTTCAAAGGCATGGAGACCAGGCAGCGTGCCAATGCACTGAGAGGTGGAAACGATGGCAGAGACTGGACTGGTGTCACATGCACAGCATCACAGGATGGTCAGGGTCAGGGGACGACTCCGAGGTCTGCACAGGGACCTGCCTGAGGAGGCTGCAAGGAGTTCCCTTTACCTTTTTACAGGGAGGAACAGGGTAAATAAAGTGTTCTGGTTGTCATTTTCCGTTCCTGGAGATTGGTCAAGTCCTTGGGAAGAGTGTTTTTTGATTTTTCTTCCACAAAGGATTGTCTCATTCAAGAAATGTGATGTGAAGCAGTATTGAGGAGGAGTCCACTTAACATTTTGATCATGTGGAAGCAATCAGAACAGGACTGGTAAAGTGGGCACTGTGAGGGTTAAAACGTGTACAGGATAAAGGGAATGGGAGCTGTGAAGCAGCAGTCTTTCTTTTGTCGTCCTCTAGGGAGATCCTGCAGGAGATACAGCGTCTCCGCCTGGAGCATGAGCAGGCTTCCCAGCCTACTCCTGAGAAGGCCCAGCAGAACCCCACTCTGCTGGCAGAGCTGCGGCTGCTGAGGTAGGTATGATACTGCACTTCTGTCCCTGAACTGTAATCTTCAGTGGAAATATTCATCTCAGGAAGCCAGACTAGTGGGACGGAATCTCCTTATCGTGTGGCCAGTCCTGCTAGGAGAACCTGTCTAGGAGTTCTGTTGTCAGTCATTTTGAGAAGTCAGCCTGGGTGTGAAACTAGCGAACCCCAGCTTACCGTCCTCAAATCCCAGGACAAGTGTGGCAGTGCCCACACTACTGAGACTTCTCTCAGAAGAAGCTTGAACTGCTGTGGAGCTGCTGCTTGGGCATCATGCTTTCCCTTGCCCACCAGTAATTCTCTGGAGACCTTGAAGTCAGAGCAGGAATTCGCTGAGGAGACTGCTTCCCTTGCACCTCCGCTGAGAGGAAACGCAGGGACTCCCTTGCATCTTGAGTGTGATAGCTATGCACTCCAAAAATACAGTGTCTCTAGGATCAAGAAACTAAAGACATAGGGTCCACATGGGAGCAGACAGCAAGGTCAGCTCCAACTTTGGTGCTCTTTGGGAGGGAGTGAGAATCTTCCCAGAAGAGTGTGACCTAGGATCTTCTTTCCTATGTACCTTAGAAATGGTATGTATCCTTCTGTGAGTAAAGACTGATGCTCACCAGAACTCTCAATTCTCACAGTAGTTCTTTTTATTAGATTGTAGCATTTGATGTTCCATAGTCAAATTTTTAATGTGCTGTCCTCTGGGACTCTGCATAGCAGAATACCCCCTTTCCTTTTTATTTTTTCTTTTTTCTTGAAGCTCTTCCTTTGGTTAGGTCATTCAGCCTCTCAGCCATGATTTCTTCTCTTAGCAAATGGAGATATTTGTTTTTTCATAGGTATCCTACTGTTTACATTCATATCATCAATACTAAAGAATTTAAACTGTGCAGATGAAAATCATTAGAGGTATACAGATTCCCATCTTCCTAAAAACTCACTTTAGTTTCTAAATTTAATCGGGTGGCAATTTTGGTTGCTCTGTGGTTTGCTGGCACACTTGGTGTATTAGCATGTCATTGTCGCACTGGGAAGCAGACGCTGGCTCTGGCAGAGGGTGACAGTAAGCTGTCAGCATAAGAAGCACCTATTTTCCTTCCCTTGCTCAGTTCAGGCACAGGTGACTATTTCTGTATCTAGAAAAGCAAAAACTGGCCTCCTGGAGTCTTAACTATTCCTGGAACCGGGGTTACCGAAAGTGCTCAGTGCTAAGCTGGAAGGATTTAGAAGATACACATTTGGTAGGCTTAGTTCAGAGGTGACATGTAAGGCAGCAAGAAGCAGGAATTTAGAGTAAGTCCAGAGAGAGTCTCAAGCTTGGGAAATCGGGAATACTGAATTCCAGGAGGAAGGGAGGACCTGGGTGGTGTGCTGGAACATTGTCCCTCTGCCTGACACACAAACCCACACCAGCAGAGTGAACGTGAAGGCACAGCTTTAAAACCACGAACTCTTGGAATTTCTTTAGGATTTTTGGGGTAGAAAATAATTTCTTAGAATCACTAACTATGAAATTACTAGATTCATCTACATTAATATTGAGAACTTGTATTTATCAGAAGACAGGCAAAGGACAGGGTTGACTTGTAAAGATTTGACATTCTTTGGGTTTTGGTCAATGTATGCAAATCCAGGAACTGCCAATTCCCAACTAGGATAATATAACAAAGTTTTGTTCCCTGGGGGCTCTTCTTGTGCAGGCAAAGGAAGGACGAGCTAGAGCAGAGGATGTCTGCACTGCAGGAAAGCAGGCGGGAGCTCATGGTCCAGCTGGAGGGGCTAATGAAGCTGCTGAAGGTAAGTGCAGGGGCCTCCCTCTGGGCTCCTCCTTCCACCACAGCCTTAGCTGCTGCCTTCCTGTGGTGTCAGAATAGCATGGGGGCTGGAAGCCTTGACTGTCCAGTCTAGAACCAGTTTTCAGGCAAACCTTCATACTTGTGGCCTAATTCGGTACAAAAGTTATTGAAATTAGAACAAAGTCTGATTATAAAAAAAATTAATAATCTGAGTGGCTGGGTATGCTGGTGCATGCATATAATCCCAGCTACCTGGGAGGCTGACTCAGGAGGATCTCAAGAGTGAGGCCAGCCTGGACAACTTACTGAGTCTCAAATTCAATCTGTCTCAAGTTCTAGGGGCAGGAGTGGTGGTTCAACAGTTACGACACTTGCCTAGCATGTGTGAGTATGCAAGTTCAAATCCCAGCACCATGTACGCAACAAAGTCTTGGAGCAACGAAAGCCACATGAACAACTAAATAAAATTAATTCTCTCTCTCTCTCTCTCTCTTTCTTACTCATTCTCACTATCCCTCTCTTTTTATTTTTTATTTTTTATTTTTAAAAAGAGAAGGACAGTGAGAGAGAAGAAAACTATTTTTATTTAGTTCTTCACGTGGCCTTTGTTGCCCCAAGACTTCATTGTGTACGTGATGCTGAGGTTTGAACTCACAAACGCACGCATACCAGGCAAGTGCAGTAACCACTGAGCCTCCACTCCAGCCCTGTCCCTCTCTTTTTAAAAAAATAAAATTAAAATAAATAAAAGTTCTGAAGGTGTAACTCAGTAGTAGAGCACTTGCCTAGCATAGCATGAGACCCTCGGTTTGATCCCCAGTACTGTACAAGAAAAGAAAAATAGTAACTGGAAATAGGGTCATGTTCTTGAGTACGTGCTTTCATAAATAAATAAAGATGTTTATAAGTAGGGTATTAGCTCCATATAAAAGAATGATATTTCTCAACTGAAATTTCTTTTAAGACAAGTTTTCAGATATTCCACTTAAATTCTTAACGAACATCACATCCTATTTTAGTTAAGTAGTGTAGAAGCAACTGTATCAGTGTTTTTAGAGAAACAAAAGCAGCAGGAAACATAGACACATAGAAGGGGGTTTGTGTTGGAATTGGCTCACTCAGTTATTGAGGCAGAGAAGTCCCAGGATATGCTGTGTGCACACAAAGTGTGTCTAAGGCCCGGCAGCCAGGGGAGCTGATGGTGTAACCCAGTCTAGAGAGTGGGTTGGGGGATGGGTATTGGATCACTAGCATAAGTCCTGGTGTCTAAAGGCCCAAGCATCACAGGAACTCCCATGTCTAAGGGCAGGATGAGATGAATGCCCCAGTTCCAGAAGAGGGCACATTTGCCCTTCCTGTCTCTTTGGTCTATGCAGTTCCTTAGTGAACTGGGTGGTGTCTACCCACATTCTTTTCTTGGTCTACTGATCCAAATGCAAATCTCTTCTAGAAACACCCTGACAGACACACATAGAAATAATGTT
Organism: Aplodontia rufa; assembly: GCA_004027875.1. Lineage (NCBI taxonomy): Eukaryota > Metazoa > Chordata > Mammalia > Rodentia > Aplodontiidae > Aplodontia > Aplodontia rufa. The sequence continues at coordinate 13,001 of PVKS010022575.1, read as the reverse complement.
TTATCGTAATCTGGGTATCCCTGAACTGAGTCAGGTTGACAAAGCCACCATCACACAAAACACCTAATCAAACCAATTTTACACAATAACTTTATCATATTAGGAATAAAATACCATATTAGTTCTAGGTTTAGTATATCAGGGACCTAAATAAATCCAGAATAATTCAGGGTTTTCTGTGTTTGTTGAAAAGCATATAACAACCCCTTGCCCCAGAACAGAGAAAGGCATGCCTGGCATTTGAATGACCTCACCTAGACAATTTTATGGGCACGGAACAGAAATACTCATTTGATAGTGTTGCAGTGATATAGGACATGCTGTTGGTGTCCAGGGTCTTCCCTGTCATGGCTGGGGACCCACTGTATTTGTACTATGACACAGGGTTAGCAGCCAGAGTGCAAATCACAGCACATGGAGTGCCTCAAAACCAAACCCATCTGAGCATGAACTTCATGCCATGACTAAATGAGAGTCACTTAAAGTTACAAAAATAAGTTTAGGAAACTACTTGGGACAGAGTAGAAAGGGGAGAAATGAAATAATAGGAGAATTGTGGAATCATTCTGGCTCATGGTGACAAGTGTCTGATGAGGAGTAATAACCCAAGAAAAGAGCAACTTGGAGATTCCTCCTCTGCTTCTGCGTTGTAAACCAGTCCCTTAGTAACAGAGCTGGTGGATCCTGCAACTGGGCAAATGTTACATTTGTTTTATGAACAGACTTTTGACAATTACTTATTTTAGTCCCTTTTTTTTTTTTTTTTTTTTTTAAGTACTAAGGATTGAACCCATGGGCACTTAACAACTAAGCCACATCCCCAGCCCTTTTATTTTTTACCTTGAGGCAGGGTCTAAGTTGCTGAGAGCCTCACTAAGTTGCTGAGGCTGGCTTTGAACTTGTGTTCCTCCTGCCTCAGCCTCCTGAGCCACTGGGATTACAGATGTGCATCACTGTGCCCGGCTCACCCTAGTATGATTTTTGTAAAAGGCAAAAGTTTTCTGCAAGCTGAAGGGAAGACAGGCATTTTTCTCCTAAGTTACGTAGTGCAGTGCACTTTGCCTTCACAAGGTCACTGCTGCTGTGACCTTGCAGAGTACCTTTGTCACCTGTGTTCAGAGGCAAAGGAGAATGAGCTAGTGCCTGGAATTCTAACCCCAAGTCTTGAGTCTCTTTCTAACAGTTGTCTTATAATTTCAATAAAACAAGCAGGGCCCTACCATTCTATTTTTCAGGATCCCCTTCCAGGTTTTTAAATGCTTTATCATGTACCCACCTGACAGACTGAAGCAGTTCAGACTGGGAGGAAAAATTTGTAAACACAAACTAGAAATTTTGTCTTTTTATCCACAGAGTAGAATTCACAATTGAAAATCTCATGTTCAGCTTCCTGAAAGAATTACAACACAATCCTTTTTCTAAAAAATTTGCTCAACATAGTCATACATATTAGAGAGAATCATTGTTACATATTCATGCAGACATAGATATTGACAAAGTAATTTAAGCCCAATCCTAGTCCAGGATCTTCCCGCCTTCATCCATTCCCTGATCTCATGTCTCCTCTGTAATACCCCCATGCTATAGATAGAAAAAAACATATACATGTATATTAATTATTGAAATTTCTGAGTTTCTCTGCCTGCCTATGTATAGTTTGGTTTCTCAGGGGAGTTGAGTGTTCCCAGCCGTATTGATAACACCCCGTTTTCCCTCCCTCCCTTCCTTCTTACCCTCCCTTCTCCCCCAACCTTCATAGTGATGGTTCCCCTGGCTTATGTGAAATTTCAACTCTGGTGTGTTTATTAATTAAATGTAATTAACTTTCATCCTATCTTAGGTTTACTCTGTCTTCCACATGTGAAAGAAAACTTTCAGCCCTTCAGACTGTGTTTGGGATATTTCACTGAGCATGATTTTTTTCTATTCCATCCATTTAGCTGCAAAAGCCATGATATTATTGTTCTTTCTTTACTTTTAAAGAGAGAGGGACAGTGAGAAAGAGAGAAAATCAATTTTATTTAGTTTTTCATGTGGCTTTCATTGCTCTGACACTTAGCAGTGTATGTGGTGCTGGGGTTCAAATCCACACCCTCACACATGCCAAGAAGCAGGTAACTGCTGAGCCACTGCTTCAGCCCTAATATTGTTCTTTCTAATAGCAAAGTAGAATTCTTTTGAGTGTATGTATATGTATGTGTATATATATATATATATCTCACAGTTTTTTAATCCATTCATCCAGCAAGGGGCATCTGGGTTGGTTTTATAATTTAGTTATTGTAAACTGAGCTGCTGTAAACATTGATGTAGCTGTGTCTGTGTAGAATGCCAATTCTAGCTCTTTGGGAAGAGTGGGATAGCTAGGTCATATGGTGGTTCCATCCCTAGTTTTTTGAGGAGTCTCCATAATGCTTTCCAGAGTGGCTGTACAAATTTGCAGTCCTACCAACAGTATGTTAGTGTTCCTTTCTCCCCACAGCCCCTCCAGCATCTGTTACTGTTCATATTCTTCATTTTTGCCATTCTGACTGGAGTGAGGTGAAATCTCAGTGAAGTTTTGATTTGCATTTCTCTGATTGCTAGTGATGTAGAGCAATCCCATATATATTTCTCATATATTCTCATATATTTCTCATATATTTAAACTTCCTCTGATGAGAAGTTTCTGTTTAGTTCCATAGCCCATTTATTGATTGGATTGTTTGTACAACAATCTTAATTTGTGTATAATGTGCATTCCTAAGAGGTCATATAAAGGAGTCAATAACTTCTATTAAAATCAAAGATGCTTTCCTACTACTAAAAGAATTCACCCACCCATAATAAAAATACCCTTTAGACTCCTAATTTTAATTTCAAATGACTATCTTCCTCTTATTGATGTTCAGTCTGCTCGTGTTTAATTTGCTCATGAAACAGCTGTAAGCATTTAGTCAAATGGACAGTTGAGCCACATGGTCTAAGAGGCTCATAAATAACGTACATCCCACAGTGAATTTCCACTTCACAGGGCGTTCTTTCACTCCACAACTTCAGTAAAATATTATGCACTTCATCTTTTTATCTGAAAAGTGATTGTTTAAGTATACATGAGAAGTAGCTTCATTGTTTGTTAATTCATTTAACAAAAATCTTCCTTTTGCTGGGCACAGTAGCACATGCCTGTAATCTCAGTGACTCTAGAGGCTGAAGCAGGAGCATTTCAAGTTCAAAGCCAGCCTCAGCAATTTAGCGAGGCCCAAGCAACTTAGCTAGACCCTGCCTCAAAATAAAACTGTCCCTGGGTTCAATCCCTGGTACAAAAAAAAAAAAAAAATCATCCTTTTTGGGGATAAAAAACAGGTACAAAATAATTGCATGTTTATTTTACAAAATAAAATGTGTTGAATTCCCAAGTGTTGTGGTAGGTATTTGGTGAGTAGTGGTGAATAGACTCAATCCCTGTCACCAAGGAGTATCAGGGATCTTCTCATTTGTTTTCTACTTTTAATGATATATTGTGGACTGATATTCAGATACCCATGTTCCCGTATATCTTTTGCTACATTTTTTCCCTGATTAATGAGTATATCAAGAACCTCTGCCTCAGACTTTTTTTTTTTTTTAAGAAAGAGGGACAGTGAGAGAGAGAGAATCAATTTAGTTTTTCATGTGGCCTTCATTGCTCTGACACTTGGTTGTGTACGTGGTGCTGAGGTTCGAACCTGGGTCCTTGCGCAGGTAAGGACAGTGCTTGCCAGGTAAGCACTGTAACTGCTGAGCCACCGCTCCAGGCCTGCCTCAGACTACTTATTTAATCTAGAAATAGTTGTGTTCTGGTGATTCTGTTTCTATTGCATGCACTCTCAACATTTTTTTCTACTTTGTTTCTCATTTTTCTATTTTTTTTTTTTTTTTGTACTGGAGATTGACCCAGGGCTGCCTCTACCACTGAGATACATTCCCATACCTTTTTATATTTTATTTTGAAACAGGATCTTGCTAAGTTGCCCAGGCTGGACTCAAAATTGTAATTGCCCTGCCTCAGACTCTAGAGCAGCTGGACTTAACAGGTGTGCACCACAGCACTGGCTTATATTTCCAGTATTGCTTTTGAAATACATTTTCCAGCATTGCTTTTGAAATACATTTACGTACCGATGAATAATAATGTCTTGAATTTCAAGCTCATTTGCAAGTGTTTATCTAGTTAAAATGTATATTTTTGTATCAATGACCACAGTAGCTATGCCATTACTTTGGCTACCTGGCCAGACCTTACCTCATGTGGAAGAGAGTCACACATTTTTAGATGTTATAAGCACTTCTAAGATCTACACTTTAAGGTATTATGACCCCTTTAAATCAAGTGGGCTCTGTCCCTTGTCATCAATGTGTACCGACCCCCTGCTGACTAATTGATAACAAAGTTCTGAGACCTTCTATCTAACTTGTTTACTATGTTGACAGAGCCTTAAAGACTTTATCTGGATAACTTTGTGTGTTTAAATTATACAACTCCAACCTAGGTGACACTTTGCCAAAGTCCACAAGTGCACATGGAGGCTCAAGTCCTGAGAATGCTACCCTGTCCACCAGCCCCATCCTAGAGTGACTCATATGTCCATGCAAATTGTAATGATTTCAGGTCTTTGGACAAACATGTATAGCAGAGTCACTACCTATGCAAGCATAAAACATTGCTGAAAATACAGTGGCAACTGGGAGGTATCTGAGAGGCAGTTTTGATAAACTACATACTGGTCTTTTGACCTTCAACCTGTGAGAATTACTCCATTTCTCACCACATCCCAATTTCCATTTCCAGTAAGAAACACATTTTACAATTGTCTAGTAACTCTCCTGTGGCTCGTTGCCTTACCTGCTGAATGTGAGTAGTGTCCTGCCCCAGTCTGGCTGGGAAGGGAGATCACTTTGCACCTGCAAAACTCTTCTCCCCACTGTGTGCACCTGCACTATGTGCCTCTACCTTCATTAGGTGAACGAGCTGGTGCTGCTCAGGCTGCCTGTCTGGCCTCTCTGGTGGGGAGGTTTGGTGGGGCACTGGTAGCTGACTTTCAATAGGAAGAGCACCTTTCTGGGCAGGACCAGAACTGTATCAGGGAGTTTCTTGGTGTTCATTTAATTTCTAGTCCATGTCCCTCCCTTGAAGGAATAAAAAATATTTTCTCCCAAGTTTTTACTTACCCTCTCTCCCCTTTGCAATTCCTTTGCTTAACTAAGGTCACTCTGCCCTCACACCTAGACCTGTGGACTTTGTGAAAGCAGGAACATATCCATTGCTCAGACCCCAGACCTGTGTTGAGTGGAGACAGCCTGCACAGATGGGTCCAGTTTAAGTGGAACCACTGCAGCCGCTTACTGGAGCAAAGAGCATATGCTCCCTGACCACAGTCACCCACGAAGAGGCACAGAAAGAGGAAGTGAGGAGGTCCATTGAGAAAGAGTAGAGCAAAGGATCAAGGAGAAAGAAGCTCGAAAGTGTTTGCCTCTTCTGCTTTGGGCTTTGCCCTGTCTGATGGTGCGCTCATCTGGCCCATCAGCTGTGGCCAGCAAGGGCCTGCTATACCTGCTGTCACTAAATGGCTCCGCAAGTCAGACCTGATCTTGGTTTTCAGTACCTTATGCGTAAGAATTACTAAATAGACCTGTGTTGAATTAGTGAAAAACAGACTGAGAATTCTGTTTTGAACAGCCTGTGACACAGCCTCCATTTATTGGGGGAAGTGGGTGGCATGCATGTGCATCACTGAAAAAAACAGCAAAGAGCTCCAGGACACGTGGCAGGGCCGCCGTTCCAGCATGTGTAGTGGGAGAGGGGACTGGGAATGAAGGAACCCTGTGGTCAGCAGAACTGCTAGCTGGAAATGTAAGGCAGGGGTTCTCAAACTAGGGAGAAAGGCTCTTGCAACACTCTGTGCCCCATCCCAGAGCTTCTATTCAGTGGGTCTGGCCAGATGTGGGTCTCTGATAAGTTACCAGGGGATGCTGATGCTGTTGGCTGTGTCCCACACCTCAAGAGCAGCTGGGTGTGGTAAATGTACCCAATCACTTGCGAATTGTGAATGGTGAAATGGAATGACTAGGATTTTAAGCAACAATTGAATTCCTTCTATCATTTTACCCTAGTTAAGGTGACCTTAGGCAAGCAAGGCTCTCTTGGCCTCTAATGTCTGTAAATAAGGAAGCTGAACGAGATGGTTTCTAAGGTCCTTTCTTTTAAACTCTGCAAGTTAGTATTGAATTAGCTGGTTGGGGCAGAGACCTGCCATTTGCTGTGCCCACTGGTTCTCCTCTGGTACTTGGATCTCAGAACCCAGGAGCAGGCCTAGTTTGCCTGATTTCTTCTGTCATTTCCTCTCAGCGTTTGGGTGATGGTATTAATTTCTCTCCTTTTCTCCTCTGCCTTTTTTTTTTCATCTTTGTCACTTCTAGGAGGAAGAGCAAAAGCAGGCAGTAAGTGCACTTCAGAATTCTCTGGACTCTTGCTCCTGAGCATGTTGTTCTGTTCCTTGTATAGATGTCGCCTGCCCTCCCCTCTCCTGCCTGCACCGCATCGTCCCTGAGGAACTGGTCTTGTGTAAATCCCTCAGTAGTTTCCTCCATGGTGTCCTAAAATGGCCTAATCGTCCTGGTCATGTTTACCTCGTGGAGCATGTTCTTACTTGAAACCAGAGCTCGTTGAATTTTTAAGTGCACATCTGCTGTGCTTATTTAAATATGCATGATTACTCAGGCTCCCGTTGTGCTTTCCTGTCCTTTCCTTTTCTGCTGTCTTGTGTCTGGAGGGATGTTAATTGCTTGAAGCAGTTTTCGGGGTGGTGGGCACTCCTGGTCTAAATGCTATGGCATGAATGAATGTGCATGAAAATGACTAGTTCTTGGGGTAACCTGAGGTGTCCAGTGGCCTTGAATAAAGTTGCTGGACGCTCCCGCTCCTCCAGCCCTCTTAACAAAATTACTGATAACAACTAAGAGACCACGTGCACTAAAAGTGGTTTACTGCTCTGAGCAGCTCCAGGGGGGATCGAGGGGCTTCTGAGCCACACGCTGTTACTGCATGGTGTTGGGGGGAGAATGGTGTTTGTTTCATTTTTCCTGATAGCCACTCGCCCAAGAAGAAAATCAATTGAGGACCTGTACACAATAGTAGCCTCATTTGTTTATATAATTGGTCAAGTTTTCAAAGCATATATTTTTACTTAGTTCACCTCAGAGAAACTAAAACCCAGGAAAAAATATAAAATGTTTAATTTAAAAAGTTACTCATTTTTAACAAAAACACAAAATCTTTGTTTTAGATTAAGAATAGGAATACAAAACATGATGCTTATTTTTTCCAGTTAGGAGAGCAATGGAATCAGTGAAGGAGAGGAAGAGCTAGGTAGCGAGGGGAAGGGGAAACTGACAGGGTCAGGGAGGAGGCTAGAGTGAGGATCAGCTAACTCAGCAGCTTCAACTTAAGAAAGACTTGCTGGGATTGGTTTTGCTGTTTCCCTGATTCACACAAAAGTTTATCTCTTTGATCTTTTGGCACTTCCACCATCCGGGTTACATTTACAAATGCACCTCAGCAAAGTGACAGATCAGGGCCAGCCCTGCTGTGCTTCTACAAGGAAGGGCACATCACTTCCACTCCATTTCATTGGCCAAAGCAAGTCACATGACCAATTTACTTTCAAGGGATTAGGGTGGTATCGTCCTCAAGTTTGCTTAAAAAGAGGAGAGAAGAACTTTAAAACCTCCCACCAGTAGGAGAATGAGTGAGCAGGTTGAAGGCAAGGAAGGAAACTGATGATCCTTCCTTGCCTTTCTCCCTCCCACTTCCCTGGTAGTCTCATCCTTCCCTTCCTGTTCAGGATGGCCTTCCTGCTGATGCTGGCCACCACTTCCCTTGATTGCTGACCACCAGACATGTACTTTACGTCAAAGTACTTGCTAGGAATCTCCTTCCAACAGTCTTCCAGATAGCATCTCCCGATTTCTCTCTATGCAAGAATTGGAAACACCCTCCCCCTTACCTGAGACCTATCTTCCAGAAGAGGGTGGACATCATGGATATTTTAACATAGCAGTAGAGCTTCCCATGCACATTTCATTTTTTTCAAATTTTATGGAATAACATGTAATCCAAGAAATAGGAATTGCCATCAACGCGATATTATTTCTTAGGCAATTTAAAGCTAACATTAAGGGTTGGGAATGTAGTTCAGTGGGAGGGTACTTGCCTAGCATATGTAAAGCCGTAGGTTCAATCCCCAGCCCCATAAACAACAACCTTGAGCAGACAGGGAATTAAATAACAACACGTTCATTTCATTGACCTTTCATTCTGCTTGAGATCATCATCCTCTTGAAATTGGCAAAAAAAAAAAAAAAAAAAAAAATAGCCTGTCACCCGTAAGCCTCTTGTGTGTAGTCTTATGAACTTTCCACAGCCAAGGAGCCATGTCATAGTCCTCAGAGCCTCATAGGACTTTGCATAACACTAAGGTGTATAGATTGTTTAGTCCTCAGCTTTCCCCACCATTGTATGAGGTGAGAGATGGCTGCCATGTGGACTAGGTAGAAATCGCCATCTGTCCACCTCACAGTTTGAGGCTCCAGTTTGGACTGAATGACTGATTTTACATGATTTAGTGCAGTTTTTCACTTGTATAGCTGAAAAAACTATAAAGCTTTAGTGACTGTAATCCCAGGTACTCAGGAGGCTGAGGCAGGAGAATCACAGCTTGGAGACCAGCCTCAGCAACTTAGCAAGACCCTGTCTCAAAAATAACATAAAGTAGCTAAGGATGTAGCTCCATGATAGAGTACCCTTAGGTTCAGTCCCTGCTACTGGGGGAAAAGAATACTAGATATTGCGCTTTAACCCACATCATTTCTGAGTGAGACACAAAGGTAGCGTATATAACACAGAGCTAAGCTGTAGGCCTTGTTTCCTCCCAGGTGCTGGTAGTTTAATTTCATTTCTATCAAAATGTATTACCTTAAATGGCTTGAACCCAGAGGCACTCTACCACCGAACTGCATCCCCAGCTCTTGTTATTTTTTGAGACAGGATCTCACTAAGGTGTCCAGACTGACTTTGAATATGTGATCCTCTTGTGTCAGCCTCCTGTGTACATGGATTACAGGAATGCACCACCACAGCCAGCTATAAAAGGCTTTTCAAATGAATTTACCAGACATGCTTTCCAAAACTGGCTCTATAAATCCATTACAGTGAACTTTTTCAAACAGTCCTCTTCTTTCTTCTCCCCTTTCCAGGAACTTGTTGTTGCTACTATGATCTGACCCACAGAACACTTCTGACTCCAAATATGTAGGTGTTTCACACCACACAATCTCTAATTCACTGCAGACACCAATTGCAGTCCTTCCCTTTAATTCAGTTCTGACAGTAACTACCTGGAGTTAACCCATACCCCATAGGTTAGGGGCCCACCAATCACAAGTAGCAGGTGCCCAGGTCACCCACACTTCTGCCTGACTTAACTGCAAATCACAACCCCTTCCTCAGGTTCAATAATTTGCTCTAATGGCTCATGGAACTTGGGGGAGCACTTTACTTGCTATTAACAGGTTTATTATAAAGGATACAGATATACAGCTACCAGGCAAGGTCCGGAAGCATGGGAACTTCTCTCACTGTGGTGTTGGGGTGCACCACCTCCTGGCCTGTGGATGTGTTCACTGGCCTGGAGCCCCTCTGTTCAGGCGTTTATGCAGGTTCTGTTATAAAGCAGGATTAAGTCGTGGCTCTTGGTGATTATCTCGATCTCCAGCCCCTCTCCCCTCCTCAGAAGTCTGGCGAAGGCTAAAGGCCTTGGTGTTTCTAGCAGCCAGCTCCCCTGCTGAAGCTGTGTAAAGGGCCCAACTACCCGTCATCTTGTTAGTGTGTGAAAGACCCTATCACTGTAGAGATTCCAAGGGTTTTAGATGCTCTCATGCTAGGAATCTGAGACAGAAGATGTTTTAGTTGGCTTTTTTGCTGCTGTGACCAAAAGACCTGACAAGAACAATGTAGAGGAAGAAAGGTTTATATGGGGCTCACAGTTTCAGAGGTCTCAGTCCATAGAAGGCCGAATCTGTTACTCTAGGCCCAAGGTGACACACAATACTAGAGAAGAAGGACATGGCAGAGGAAAGCAACAGTCAGAAGCAGAGAGACTCTGCTCACCAGGGACTAAATATAAACCCCAAAGGCAGGTCCCCAGGGAGCCCCCTCCTTCAGCCACACCCTACTGCCCACAGTTACCACTCAGTTAATCCCCATCAGCAGACAAGAGCACAGATTAGGTTAAAGTTCTCATAGCCCAAGCATTTTACCTGTAAACTTTCCTGCATTGTCTCACACATGAGCTTTTGGGGACACCTGGTATCTAAACTATGATGGAAGACCAGTGCAAGCGTATTGTGTCACAGTACCACAGGATTATTTTGGCTTTGGGGGAACTAGAGAGTACTGGGACTTACTTTAAGAGCTCTGCGTCTAGGGGATTAGGGTGTAGCTCAGTGATAGAAGCTATGAAAGAGACCTTGGCTTCAGTCCTCAGCACTTAAGAACAAACAAACTATAAAAAAGAAATGCTCTGTTGTGGGTTCTGCCTTTAGCTTCAGCCAAGTGCTCAGAGTGCCATTAGTGCCTGACCTGGTAATTCTCTTCCTTTCTCCTTTCCTTCTCTGTTCCCAGATCTAAGGGTTATAATGGAGGGCAAAACTGCCTGGCTCTTTTAGATAAGACTTCGCTGAGTGACTATTCTACCCACAGTTTGACCTGTAGTTTAAGAGGCTCAGGAATTAGATCGTATCAGTTGAGTCAGGGTTAATCAGGCCCAGGGTCGTCATCAGAATCTAATTAATGGACTTTGCTTTCTTCACTGTTGCCCAGCCTGCCCCATATATAACTCAGTAAATATTTACGGAATGAAAACCAGTGTTAACCAAAAGACTGTATGAATTAATAATTGTATTAATTGTAACGAACATAACTGGTTTCAAGTACCTATAACAATGATTTTGCTCAAGGTACTCTTATGTAATAGGTAGATCCTTTCAGAGACTAAATTATGACTCAGAAATATCCTTATATAAAGGAATTAGAAAAATAAAATTTGGTGTTAAACAAATAGGAATATCAAGATAATATATTAATATTAGCTCTATGATTATTTCTGTCTAAAGAACAGATATTGATTATATACAGTAAAATTACCCTCTTTTTAGCATTGATAATCTATAAAATGCAGGATATCTGTAGTTATTTGTATCATTTGAAAATATTCTCTTTTTTTAAAGAGGGTCAGTGAGAGAATCAATTTTTTTTAAAATTTTTCATCATATGGCTTTTGTTGCTCTGACACCTCATTGTGTACGTGGTGCTGAGGTTTGAACCTGCGTCCTTGTGCATGGTAGGCAAGTGCCGTGGCCACTGAGCCACTGCTCCAGTCCCTCGCTTGAAAAAATTCTAATCATCACTCAGTAAAAACTCAATGCCTGCTGGGCATAGTGATGCACGGCTATAATCGCAGCAGCTCGAGAGGCTGAAGCAGAAAGATGGCAAGTTCAAAACCGGCCTCAGCCACTTATTAAGGCCCTCAGCAACTTAGTGAAACCCTGTCTCAAAAATAAATAAATAAAAAGGGCTGGGATGGGCTGGAGAGAGCTTATCAGTAGAGCACTTGCCTGGCATGTACAAGGACCCAGGTTCGAACCCCGGCAAAACATCACAACTAAGTGGAGGAAAAAACAAAAACCAGATTAAAAAAAATACTCTCTCTTACTTCCCCCATCTCAAAAAGAAAAAAAGAAAAGGCAGGGGCTGGGGATGTGGCTCAGGGGTCAGGCATCCTTGGGTTCAGTTCCTGGTACCAAAAACAAAACAAAACAAAAAACCTCAATTGCCTTCAGTGGTTGTGGAATGTTACAAAGAAAACATTAAGTAAGAGCTTATAAATGAGGACCCTAACTCAGTACACCATCAAATTTCATTGCAGAATCTCTCAAAACCAATGAAATAATCTGTGTAAGCAAGTGGTTCAACTTACTCGTGAAGAATGTTTTCTTGAACATTTCTCTGATTTCACCGTTACATGATCATTGCATATTGTGTATACATAGGAACATCAGGGCTCAAAGACAGTAGCTTAAGATAGCAAAAGTCATATAAGGATAGCGGAGGCCCCTGCAGAAGTGATCTTGACCCAAGTTAGTAGTAGGGTGGTGGCCCAAAGGGTAATATAGCAGAAACCCTGAAAATTATGTGATTGGGGAGTCTTAGGGATCTGCTAGAGACTCCCTTTGTGTCAGCAGTTGGGATATCAGGTCGGACCTTGCCCTCAGGCCCTCTCTGGTGTCCAAGACCCAGACAGTCGACTGCAACACCACCAGCACTGGTTTGGGCTGGTTCCCAGAAGCTTGCATTTCTGATCATGGCTCCGCCACCTATGCCACAGAGGAAGGACATGCAGTTTTTAGTTAGTCATGGTCAATGTGTGAGGGCTCCCACAAACCTCATGAACTGCCTTTGTAAGTTTAAGAGAAAGTCCTTAAAAAAACCAACTATACAGCAGCAAATAAAGACCTCCTCTTTGTCCATTAAAGAGATTGTTGGTAAACCCCTTGATGCCAGCACACCCCATGGTTGTTTCCGCCTCCGGAGTCCCTTCATCTTTGTATACTTCTCATCAGGGTGATCCTGATTCACATGCTTCTAAAGTCTGGGGTCTCTGGCCCTACCATGCTCTGACTTAGAAGCTGGAATCTGCCATTCCTTTGTTTATTCAGCAGTGTTTTGCCCCGTGTGTTCAAGGCAGAGGATGAAAGGTTCCTATCACCCTCAAGGAGGGGAAAAGCAGTTTCATGACACAATGCCCTAACTGCGGTAATACAACCCAGGTCATTTTTTCCTGAGCCTTAGGCACTACTGCTGCTCTCCCAAGTGTGCAGTGCATGGATGTCCTTTAGTAAAATAGTATCAGTGTGCTGTCTTATGT
>PVKS010022574.1:0-33544 GCA_004027875.1 Aplodontia rufa | reverse complement strand
GTTCCTGGGGTTCCTACTTCTTTAGTTCTTATACTGTTTAAAGAGCTAGAATGGATACTATCCTATGCTATGACAAGTGGGACATTTACATGGTTTCTATTCCTAACCCTATCACCAGATTCTCTTATTACAGTCCGTTATAATACCACAAAGGGTAGAAGATAATGAAGGTGCTGATGATAAGAACAAAACTAAAAAATAAATTCTGGAGAAATTAATGGGAGGGGAGAATTAAAATAAAAAGAGAGATTGAAGCACCTAAAAGATGCATTTTCTATATAATAATAGATAAATAGTTCCATCCATCCATAGATACATACATACACACACAAAGATGATACTTTCTAATTTTTTTTTTTATTAAGGCAGGTGCAGTGACTCATGCGTGTAATCCAAGTGACTCAGGAGACTGAAGCAGGACAAATCCAAATTCAAGGCTAGTCTCAGCAGTTAAATGAGAACTTTTAGCAACTTAGCAAGAACATATCTCAAAATAAAAATAACTGGGTATACTGCTCAGTGGTTAACCACCTCTGCTTAAACCCTCAGTAAGAATATTTTGTTAATATAGAATCAATACTGTTTCTCATAACTAGAGGAATGAAAAAATAAACACTATATATACACACATATACACATGAATAATTTTCTTCTACAAAGAATGAAATCATTTCATTTGACACAAAATGAATGGGACTGGAAACATTATATGGAGTTAAGTAATCCAGACACAGAAAGACAAGTACCTCATGTATTTTTCATATTGTATGAAAGATGACAAATAATTAAAAATATCTCAAAATATAATTTGGCTTTTTAACGTTTTTTTCAGAATTCTTAGCCACAGTTATTGTCATTAGCAAATAAGTTCATAGAACCTATGTATGCTCTCATTCTCTGGAACAATGCATCCCATGAGAGCAATGAAACACAGGAAGAAAAGTGTGTGTTGATAGCATCCATTTCCAAGCAAAACATTGGAAATGAAGTACTCACTTCAACAACATAAGTTGCATGCTTGAAATGTATAGATTTGATAACTTGATAATCTAATGGAAGGGACACTAATGCAATATGGAATGCATTGACACTGTAACTAATTTACTCATATAAGTCAAACAGATAATTTTTAAGGGTTTTATGCATTCATTAATTATAATAATGTTCATCTACTAATCATAATTATTTATCACAAGTCCATTGAACACGGTATCATTCTTATTTGGTATATCTGACAAGAAAGTGTTATTAGTAGAGGTTTTGTCAGTATTCCCATGAAGAAGTTGCTTACAGCTTATAGTCCAGTTCACATGCTAATACCCAACATGTTCATGCTGCTGCATGTACATGTGACTCCACTCAAATTTTGGTAGATTCACATAGAATTCTATGGAATCACTTGGTAAATTCATCAAACACTTCTTCTAATTAAGAGTCCATTTCATCCACTTTTTAAAATAAGTAAACGGAAGTGTCAAGGACGGGGATCATTTGTCCTAGACAGTAACTTAAATTCTAAGTTTAAAATCATTCTTCTCTATTTTTCAAAGGCACAGAAAAGCCAAGGAGAAATAATCTGTGTACATTCAAATGATGTGTGAAGTTATTTTGGTTTGTGAACAATAAAAATTTTGAAATTGGACTATAATTTTGATTGTCCTTGAAACCACTGGGAAACCACAGTATATACTTGCAATTTAAATATCATCACTCAATGGTGTTGATGTGATCCTTCCAAAAATAAGGATTACTACATGTCTAATAATAGAAATAAAACTTAGGAATGATATGCATGCAGTTGAAAATTATGTGCCTCACAGCCTCAGATGAATTAAATCAAAGGGGTTTTAGAGTGCCCACTCAGAACTGTTCTCTAAGAATAGATTAAGGAAATACTAATTGATGAAATAGTTTTATCCAGAGATTCTACATGAAAATCCCTCAGAAAGTATGAGAACTAAAAAAAGGAGAGAGAGAAACTTTTTGTTGTCTCTGGCTGAAGTCATTCAGTTTCTCATACAGACAAAAAGTGATAGGAAAACAGGAAGTCAGTTTTGTTTTTATTTGTTTATTTGCTCCCTGAATTTTGACCAAGGACATTCCCAATCCCATTGCATATTTTAAACTGAAAATGTTGCATAAAATTTTTAATCGCTAAAGAGTGGTGTTTTTCAGAAAGGAAGTCAGCATGAAAGGAGTCATAATATTTATTTAAATGTTTTAAAATTTGGTTGATACAACAGTACAATAGTTTTTTTTTTAAAGAGTGACAGTAAGAGAGAGAGGGAGAGAATCAATTTTATTTAGCTTTTTCATGTTTCTTTCGTTGCTTCAACACTTTGTTGTGTATGTGGGGCTGGGGTTCCAACAACTGTGTCCTTGCACATGCCAGGCAAGCGCTGCAACCACAAAGCCACTGTTCCTGCTCCCATTACAAAAGTTTTTTATTTTTATTTTTTTTAAGAGAGAGAGGGACAGTGAGAGACAGAAGAAAT
This sequence comes from Aplodontia rufa, assembly GCA_004027875.1. Taxonomy (NCBI): domain Eukaryota; kingdom Metazoa; phylum Chordata; class Mammalia; order Rodentia; family Aplodontiidae; genus Aplodontia; species Aplodontia rufa. The sequence continues at coordinate 31,049 of PVKS010022574.1, read as the reverse complement.
TTTGTTATTTAATTTTTCATGTGACCTTCATTCCTCTGACACTGTTATGTGCTTGGTGCTGGGCTTTGAACTCTGTACTTGTGCTTGCAAGGCAAGTGCTGAATTTGCCGAGCCACCACTCCAGTCCCAGTACAATTTTTATATGAATAATATCATAATGGTTACCTCTTTATCCTCACTACTATGATATTATAATGCCAGAGAAATGTCCCCTGTTACGGTTCACAGAATAAAGCCTATAGATATTAGGCAGTCTTTCCCAGGGCTAGATTTGAACACAGTTTTTCTGCAGATCTCTAGATTTTCTCATCTCTGCCTCCTAAAATGATAACTATTCTTGCATAACTCTTTTCTTAGTAAGGACTAGTAATAATTAGTAAGACTTATGGGACTGTATTAACGTTCTCTAGAGGAATGGAACAAATAAGATTTAGATAAATGTTGACATTTAAGGTATTTATTATAGGACTGGATTTGCAGTTATGGATGTTGAGAAGTCCAGTAATCTTCTGTCTGCTGGATGGAGAGACAAGAAATGGTATGATGTAATTCACTCTGATTCCAAAGATCTGAGAACCAAGATAGGTAGTGATGTAACACCCAGTGAAAGGCTGAAGGCCTGAGAAATGAGAGGGACACTGGAGATCACAAATCTGAAGGTGCTGGAACCTTGAGTTCTGACATCCACAACCAGGAAAATACAAGTGTCCCAGCTTCAAAGAGAAAGCAAATTCACTTATTTCTATTTTTATTTTCTATGAAGAAAAGAAGAACTTGAATGATTTTGAAAATATTCTTCAGAAAATTACTGACTGAAAAATAACTCCCACCACACAGTTTTGATCTGGTTGGGACATCAATAAACAATTCTAAGTAGCAAGGTCTTTTTAGTAAGCAGGGTTGTACTTTTATCCCTGACAATGATTACCTGTGGAATTCTCATTTGGTTCAATTATCTTTTGAGTCTTAGCTTTCTTTGTTAAATGCGAGTTAAAATACCTATGAAGAAAGGGCATGTCATTTGTAGAAAACATGTATGAGCATTGTGATTCTTAGTAAATAATTAGTGCATGATTTATGTTATTGTGATTGCATTCTTGTAATCTCCTTTCCCCAAATAAGAAACACCTCTTTTTTCTCTGTTCATAGGCAAACCAATTTGAATAATAAAAATTATATTCTTTCAAACCATTGGTTCATCTTGGTAGATTTCTGAGTAACTCAACTTATTCAACCACCTAAGAAAATGAGTAGGTCCATTTGCCATTGATAATTTAAACTTCATAGAGAAGCTGCTTATTGAGCTAAGCAGACTGGCATATGACTTTTTGTAAAATAAATAAATTATGCATGAGAGGTTTGAGACAAGACTTTCACTTCCAGATTTTTCAACTGCTTTGGGTCTATTACAAAGGAATTGTGAACTATATGGGAACAACTTCAGTTATTTTCTGAAAAGTGAAATAAGGGAAGCAAAGTGAAAAACACAAAATTTTTCCTATGACAAGTTATTAGTATAAAAAACCAGGTAACAAATCACATATCTTAATATCAAGGGCTTCCAAGCAATTTTAGCAAACTCCTCCAGGAAAGGCAGATGGTAAGTAACATAATTTCTTGTGTGAGTAATTTTGATAAGACTATTTTCCTGGTTCTTCTGCAAAACTAGTATTCAGACTCCAAAAAAAAAAAAAAAAGAAAGAAAGAAAGAAAAAAGAAAAAAGCATTCCTAATGCTGTTAAATGTTTTTCATATGCTACTTTCTTCTATTTCAATAGCAATTGTCTTCAGTAAACCTTCTTATGGCCGTATTCATCAAAATTTTTTGATTTGAAAGTCTCAGAAACAATTTCAGACCAGCTTAGGAAAATAATTTTATGGTTTATATTATCATAGCAAGGGCAATGTTACCTGGGCATTTCAGGTTCTTACTAAAAATAGAACATCATTAGGGTTTCTGTTTGCAAACTGCAAAAAACTACTTAAAGAAAAAAGGGGAATGCATTTGAAAGATATCAGGCACTCTATAATCAATGTAGAATTAGAGACCCAAGTTTGGAAAATGGCCAAAAGGAAAGTCTAGAAGTCTTTAATAAACCCAGCTATTCTCTGTCAGAAATTTTTTTCTAGGAAGATACATGGCACCTCTGCTACTTATTGTTCATGGCCACAAATCAGTAAACACATTCTTGGAGTTCTGTTTTGTGCACTTCAGACACTGGGAGAGGATTGTACAATTAGACTAGAAATGGGACACTTTCCTTGGAGATGTCTGTAATGGGAAGATTCTGACCTTCTGTAGGATTAGCTACAGAGGGGGTTCCTCATAAACAAAGCTGGCATGAGACTAGGTAGTGACTGGAAAGAGGACCTCTTCACCATGCCTCTCTCCCTTTGGTTAATATTTTTTTCCTCTCTCTTTCTCTCTGTTTTGGTAGTATCATCCCCCATGTGTAAAATTTTGCTATTTGTTAGAGAGTATGACTGCCAAAAATTTCTAAACTTGCATTATCATTACCCAAGGAGAAATATTTAACCCCATTTTGATAGTTCCTTATAAATTCTTGGGAAGCCTTGATTATGAGAATTTCAATTGCATGTTCATCTCTAACTCTACTAGAGTTCCCAATTGACATCTCCTACTGAAAGCATGGTGCAATAAAAACATTTGCTCTAAAATTAGCTCTACATATTCACCACAAATTCCACTGTACTAAAAAGAATATTGAATTTTTCAGAATAGATTGTCTTTGTAATGTTGTATATATGCTAGGTACTGAAGTAGGGATTGAAATTCAATTGTATAAGACAGCTTTTCACCTGACCCATGGTTCCTCCAAAATCTCCATGAACAAGAAATATGGTCCCACTAGTTACTTAACTCTCTATAACTGCAATCATTTCATGAAACAATATGTAATTTGTTCATTTCCAAAAGCAAACTTTAAGTAAAGATTTTAATTAAATGTCCGGAAATCAACCATTCTGAGCACTACTCCAAATATCTGACTGGAAATTTCTAATGAACTTTTTAAAAGAAAATAGCTTGATTTAGCAAAATATCTTCAAAAAATTAAGCATAGCTTTGATTTTTCAAATTACATATGAAATAGTCTTGCTATGACCTTTAATTATTTGGGGGTTAATTACCAAAGATAAAATGTCATTTCAGTGATTAGAGAATACTATCTCATTAATAATGATTATTTAAGCAGAAAATTTTATATCAAATTATATAATCATATATTTGCATTAAATCTTCCATAACTTAGCTAATCATCAGGCCATCCTTTGGAAACATTTAGTATTTTTATTAATGTAATGCACGAGTCTCATCTAAGAGCTATAAAATTTGGACCTCTTGGGTTACTTAAAAAGGAAAAATCTATAGTGTTAAATGCACCAGACATGATTTTCATGATAAGATGGGATTCAATACTGTAGAGGTATATGAGATCTTTAAAATAAAAAGTAAAATTAAGCATTCATTAAACTCTTAAATTATTCCTTTGAAAGTATTAAAGGTTATACTTAAAAGAACATTCCTATGCTTCTTTAATGTAGAATATATAAAGTTACTAATTTATTTGCACTATCATGTATTTTGTTGGTTGTGACATGTTTAGACTGTATATGAAACTACGTATAAATCATCAACCTGCTTAGAAAATAGTTATAACAACTATATTGATTACCAAGCTAATTGGTTATCTCAATTAACTTGAGAAAATTCCATTTATTTTTGCACACATTTTTGAGCAACTTCTACCTAAGAGACACAGTTATGTTCTATAAAAGTTTAGTGGAGAAATATAAAGGTAAAATTCTTGAATTGGATGAAATAGATTTGAATGTAAGATAGATACATTTTCAAAAAGAGTAAAGAATGAAGTAATGGTGTATATCACAAAGTAAATTTTTCTTCTTGAAATAGTGAGTTCTACCTTTTAGGCAGGATTAACTGTATCATCAAAGCAACATTCCAGAAAACATAGGACATGAAGGTGGAATGGTGAACAGAACAGAATAGATTGTCATTGTATGAGGAAAAACTGAGCTCCAGGGATGAGATGCACCTGAGAAGTCAGTGTTTTCACCACTAGACTCATACTTGCCCCCAGGAAGTAAGAACCATTGCTTAAAAAGGCCTGGATGGGAAAATACAACAGGATCTCCAATTCCTAAATGTCCTTGTTGGACTATTGCCAGAGGTAAAGGAACCAGACATTAATGGTTTCATTTTGTACAATAAGAAAGATGAGATTTAGACTGCAAATCCTATATTTCAGTGAAATTTATGACCTCTGCATGTGATTTAATGGAATTATGCGATGTCTAGACAAACTTCCCATACAGTATGAATGGTCCTCATTACTGAGGCCTTGGCTGGAATTTACCCTACATTTTCCAAAGAGGATGACAAACTTCAAGAGAGAGACCTACTAAACAACGTAGAGGCCACTTTCTCTGACCATATCATAGGCAGTCTTGCCCAGTATACTCATTATTGAGATCTCCGATTATTGTTGTATACTTGTCACTATTAATAAGCTAATAGAGTATCAGTATCAATATTATCACTAAACAAAGTTCACATTTCATTTTAATTTCCTTAGTTTGTTCCTACCACTCTTTTTCTGGTTATATTCAGGATACCACATTATGTGTGGTCATCATAACCCCTCAGGTTCTACTCTCTGTGACAGTTTCTCACTTTGTTTCTGATGATCTTAAGAGTTTTGAGTCCTGGTCAGATATTTTGATGAGGTTTATTTGATGCCTTCTTCAGGATTAGCCTATGATTATGGGATATTGATAGGATGATGACAAAATTGAAGTGCCATTTCATTACATCATGTTGAGGATATATTTAGCAACATGAAGGGGTCACTCTCTAAGCTGAGTGTGGTCACATGGATGAGATGGTGTTCATCAGACTTCAGTTCTAGCAGCTTGGCTCTTTGTTGCCCTTTCCGCACTGTGCTATTGGGAGGGAAATCACTACAAATAGCACAAAATTGGGGAATTATGCTGTCCACCTTCATGGCCGTGTCTACATAAATTATTTTCTGTATGGGAATTTTTTCTTCTGATTTTTAATAATTTCTCATCAATTATTTATATAACAAGTGTTATATATTTTCATTTTGTAGTATGGATTGTCCAATTCTTCCTCATCTCTTTTATTGCCTAAATGTTTCTAATTTCAGTCATTGAGCATACTTTCGGATGGATCTCAAATCTCTCTGTTGTATCCCTCATCTTCGTGTTTTTGTTTCAGTTTTATTTTTAGTACATTCTAAATTTCTGGCACTTCAGAATGCTACATATTCCTCTTGTATATTTCCTGCTCCAGTCCTAGAATCAATGTTTCCCAGAAGTCCTCCTTTCTTTCACTGAGAAAGGCATTAGAACCCCAAATCAGAGCATTATATGTGCTCATTGCTTCCAAGATGCTATTGTTTCTGTAACAAGTGGGAATATGTCTATTTGTGAATATCTATGTGCACATCTATTTAACGTAAACATGAATTTATACTAATGATCTCAATTCTGATCCATATCACATGAATCACTATTGATTTTTCCCTTCATTTCAGGAAGTGAGAAACCCAGCTAACACTATTCACTGTCTACTTTATTGTTCATTTCCAGAATTAATCTGCAGAATTATCAAAATTTTTAACATATAACTGTGAAGGAAATGATCATTTCAAATCGAGTACAGTACTTATTGGCAATATCTTTGCTTTTTGTTTCCTAGCGTTCATTTGTTTCCAAAATGACTAAGTCAAAAACATTTTTCCCAATCCCTTCAGTGAGGTTTTCCCTGTATTTGTAATGCAGTTGGCATGTGTTCACATAGTCTGCATTTGTTATGAGATTTCCCAGATTTTCTGGATGATTTATTTTTTAATGTGCATGCATTGAGCTTAATTCTTTCTGCTGTAATATTCTATGTATTTTAATAGCATTATGAACTCATTTACAATATCAAAAATCATAATTTTACCAACCTAAAATCAATCCCCCTTGATACAACCATTGAACAGTTGGGTAAATAGCTTCAAATTCAGTTGCTGATTCATGTGTTCATAGTATGTTTAACTTTGTAAGAAATTATGATACAATTTTGCAAAGTACCTGTACCATCTCTTAATCCCATGAGGAATAAACAAGAGGGACTTTTTGTTTGACATTCCTACCAGCAGTTAGTATAGTTAGTATTTTTTAATGATAAATTTTAATATTGTCGTTTCATGGCTAAAATTGACCTTTTCGTATAGTTTCCTTAAGTGGAAACTTGCTTTCTTAATTATAAAGCTTCTTTTCAAACATAAGTGCTTAATGCTATAAACTTCATTCCAATGCCTACCTTTGGTGTACTATATATCATGATGTAATAGATTCATTTTTATTAGTTTCATATATATTAATTTTATGTATTTGTGGTATATAATAATAAATTTTATGTTATATATTATATAATATATTTTGTATCAATATGTAATATTACATATAAAAATACTAACTTATGTTGAGCTTTATTCTTTAATGCATGTTATTTTGAATTATACTGTTTAATCTCCTAATATTTAGGAATTCTCTAACTACCCTAATGTTTTTGAGTTTTAGTTGAATTCCATTATGGTCTAATAACATGTTTTGTAGGACTGATTTCTGTTTTTTGGGGCCAGCTGAAAGCCAAGTTTTTAGGCTGTTTTATTTGTATTTATTGTATTTATTCTTAGTGCATTATACTCATACACACTAGTGGGATTCTTTATGCAATATTTGTACACACATGCATGTGTTATTTCTTTAAGTTTGTTAGTATGTGTTTCATTACCCATAATTCCTTCTGTTGCTTAATGATCCCTGAGAGCTTGGGAGGAATTATTCTGCTGTTGCTATACAGAGTATTCTAATAAATGTTAATTAAATCATTAACAGGGCTGGGCACCTCAGCTATTTTCTTACTGATTTTCTGCCTTTTTTTGTTAAATCAATTACTGGAAAGTCATTGAAAATTTCAATTATAATGGTGAATTTGTCTGTTTACCCCTATTTTTAATCTAACATGATTTAATACTCCATATATATATATTAGGTGCATATATCTTCAGGATTACAAGATCTTTTTGTAGATTGACTTCTTTATCATTATGCAAACACTCTTCTTATCCCTGGCACTTTTACATGTCTTAAAGTTGGTTTTGTACTCAATGGATACAGATCATACTGCTTTCTTTTGATTGGTTTTAGAATGATTTTTCTCCGCCTCTTTATTCTTAACCTCTGTTAATCTTTGTGTTACATACCTTATAAATAGCATATAGTTAGCTCTTGGCTTTCATTTTTTGTTTTTGCTTTTTTTTACATATTCTTTTAAGATTTTTTTCTCATTGGTCATTCACATTTAAAGTGGTTATTGACATTTTGATTATCATCCATATTTTAAAAACTTTTCTATTTTTGCACTTTCTCTGTTTCTTATCCCATATTTTATGCATTCTCTGTTCTTAATTTATTATTTTATATTGTTCTGTTTCATCGACTTCCTTAGGATACTAATATATTTCCCTAGATTACCCTAGGTTACCCTAGAGTTTGTCAAATACATCTTAACTAAGCATATCTTAATATAAACACTATGCATAAAATATATTTTATTTTTCCTTTACTTAATCCTTGACAGATGATTTTCTTTATTTATGTAATTCAAATATCGGATCTTTTTAATTCAAATCCTCCCTGAAGTACTCTTGTTCAGTGGATATATCTGCTGGTGATGAATTTACTGAGTTTTTATTTGTCTCAGAAAGGCTTTAATTTTCCTTCACATTTGAAGGATAATGTCACTGATATAGAATTCTAGGTTGGGGGATTATATTTCTCCTAATATTTCATTCCACTCTCTTGTCGCCTGTGCAGTTCTGAAAGCATTTCCAATGCAATTGTTATCCTTGCCCCTCAACAGGCAGGTAAGTAGATTTTCCCTTGGCTGCTTTCAAGATGTCGTCTTTGTCTTTGGTCCTCTATAGTTTATATTTAATAAGCCTGAGTGATTTTTTTTGTATTCATACTGCTGGGAGTTTTCTGAGTGTTAAAAAAATCTGTAGTTTGCTATTTGTCATTCATATTTTAAAATTCTCACTCATTCTTACTTCAAATAATTCTTCTGTTTCATCTCTTTTCTCTCCTTCTGTTATTTTAACTACATGCGTGTCACACATTTTGAAAATAGTCTACTGTTCTTGAATATGTATTATATATTTTTGCTTGCATTTCATTTAGGAAGGCTTCTACTGGTATATCTCAAGCTCTCTGATTCATTCCTTAGTCATATATGTTTAGCTGATGAATCTGTAAGAGTTATTCTTCTCTTCTATTACTTTTTCCTGAAGTTAGAATTTTTGGGAAATTTTCGCAAGGTTTTCATCTCGCAAAAAGTGCAATCCTAATTCTTACATCTAGTTCTTTGCTTAGAATGGATATTCAACTTTTTGTTTGAAGCTAGTTCTTTCCCATGCGTTTGTTGAGTAAGTCTCATGCCAGGCAAGTTCCAGATATTAAGGTTAGATAAGATAGACATATATTTTACTCTACTCTAGGTTATTTCAGTATGTATGTGTGTGTGTGAGCATGTGTGTGCATACCTCATGTGAGTGTGCATATGCATGTTAGTGTTGGAAAGTACAAAGACAGAAAAATAATCACATGAATGCAAACTAATTCCAGACAGCAATATATGTTAGGAAAAAAGTAGATCATTTTGTCTTGTTACTGACGGACTGAGTACTGATGAAGAAGAGCAATTTGTAATGTGTAATCATTCATGACTATCATTCTGAGAAAATGAGTTCAAGATGAAATAAGTCATCTTAGAAGAATGCAATCATTTGAAGAATTGAGGTGAAAGCATTCCAAGTAGAGGATAAGAATGCGATTGATGTATTTAAAAAGCAGAAAAAAAAAAGGCCCATGTGAATTGCTGGAACAAAGCAAATGTGGTGAAGCATGATAGACGATGAGATTTTCAGAGCATATTGGGATAAGGTAAAATGAGCACTTGGAAATAAGATGATTGGATTTTTATCAAATATAGAAAAGAAATCACTGGTTGAGTTTAAATATATTTGTGGAGGCTGGGAAATTCTTATCTGATTTGCATATTTGTTATTACTGATAAAAGAAATTCTCCCACCTGCCATCCCTTAATTTATACACTCATGTGTATACACCATTTTCACCCCCATGCAAATATGAATTTGACTGTGGAATAAATCCATTCTTTCTCTCTCAGTCTCTGGTACTGGCCTAGTGCTTGAGTAGTACTCAATAAATGCCAGGTTCACCTCTCTGTCTTTCTCTGATTTCAGCATTGAAAATCCATTCCTAATTATTTTGATACGTTTCTTACTCTAATAGGAGAAAAAAAGACATGACACCCATTCTTATCGGGAGAGAAGGAAAGATACATTATAGGTCAGAATCTTGTTCTTCTTACCCCTGGGCATGAGCTGGTGGGCTGACTTCTTGCTCAGGTCACTTATCCATGGATATTTCCATAGTCACTTGGAAAATTCCAGTGAATTTGATATTCCCAGGGTATAGGCCTTTAGAGAATCACTTTTTCTCATTGATAGGAAAGAAAATAGGTGTTATTTAATCAAAATTTTTGTAATGTTATGGAGTTGTCTAATACCAGACCAATTTTGTGATCTTACATCTCCATAGTATGGGACTTTCTTGCCTCATAAAAGGGTAGTTTTATTGAGTATTCTTGCCAACTAAGAGTAGTTTTAAATTGGTCTCCTAAACCAGAGTAAATAATCAATGTTAATACTGAATAATTTTAAATTTGAGAATAGCTATCTTATAACAAGCCTAATTTTTACTGAATTATATCCTTGACTTTTCTGTGAACAAAAAGTTCCAATGCAATCCCTAGCTATCCTGCAGATGCCACTTAATGAGGGCCTCTACTCCATGTTATAGAATTCTGGTGGGGAGCTCATATATCCTTCAACATGAGATACCATAAATAGAATGGAGTACCGTTCTGATGGGACTGTACATTTTCCAGATGTTCTGGAAATTGCAGTGACATTCGGACAAATGAAGTATATGCTTGACTTTTGGGAAGATGAATAAAATGCTATATTAAAAGGATGACTGTACAATCATCACAGTGACAGTGGAAAGAATAATGACCTTGAAGCTAGGTACACCTGGTGCACTTCTGGAAGTCCATCTGACTAAATGTGCACTTCGAATCAGGAAACTTCCTTTCAGAGATTCACAGACCATATGAAAAATAAATTTTGCATGTTAGGAACAATAGATATTAATATTGTTTTAAAATTGTAATTTTCACATGAAAAATCATCTCTCATCACTCATGTTTTTACCAGCATTAATATTATTTTTGTAGTCAATGATTTTTTTTAACCAGGGAATTAACTGAAGTAACAAGACTTTTAGAAATAGTGAAAAATGACAATAACAAAACAGAGCACAGAAAAAAATCATGTAAGTTATAAGATGTGACATGTGAATTAAAAATAAATTATCTCCTTTTTTATTTGAATATATCTAGAACAACCTCAGAATGGCTCTTGTATGGTTGTAAAGCACCTTACCATCTTTTATTCTGCTCTTTTCATACCCTATGTGTGGTATGGGGAAATACTAAAATACATGTACTCCCATAAAGAATATTTTCTTTCTTTTAAGAATAAACAAACTGAGATTTTGGAATCACAAAAAAAAACCTAATTACACATTTTATTTTGGAAAGTAGCTGAAATTCAATTCAAGAATCCAGAGAATTTATTCTCAGGCTTGGACTGAAGCTCTTCCCTCTACATAATGTGGCCTCTTGCCAAATGTAGGTCATTTGATGCTCCATTTAATCCCAAAGGCTTTCTGAATATGTCAGTTTCTCATACTCAAAATAGAGAGGAAATCATGTGCATTACTGACACACTACATGTCCCCCAGGTTTTAGTAACCTTTTGTCATCGTAAAGGGGAATAATGCACACATCACAGTAAAGCAGGAACTAAGCAGTCCTAACCCAAGCAAAACAATATGCTTCCGTTTAAAGATTTATTATTACAGAACCTTGGGAAACCTAATTAGTTGGAGAATGTTATAACTCCAATGGGCTATCATTCCACTCTTGTTTCAGAGATGTAGTAAAAAAAAAAAAAATGGGAAAGTGGAAGTTGCCTTCAAACTAGGTGTCTGTTTTCTCTAACCATTTTATATTAGTGATGGTGAGCTAGGAGATTAACTGAGGGCTGAAGGGATAGGGTGTCCAGTCTCACATCGGCAATGCTAAAAAACTTAGTTCTCTCAACTAGAGTTTTCTATTGCTTTCTGTGAGCACAGCTCTACATGTTAATAGCACACAAATATTCCACTATAGGATAAATTTTACTTTTAGACTGGAGGAAGAAGGATTGTGTCTGATTTTCTACCGACTAGTAACCATTACATGAATTGGAAAGCACGGAGGGAGGAGCCATACAGAAAGTCAGAGAGGGGAAAAAGTTACACCAACTTTTACCAGGCCCTTAAAGGTCCTCCATCCATCAATGTGGAAGCAGAAATTCAATGCTTCCACTTTGCCTGCATTCTTAATGCCTGGCAACTTTCATCATTAGAATGGCAGATCCTTGACTTTACATTGAGGTATGCAGTGTGGGAGAATACTTAAGGGGGTGGAGTTTTACTCTAAGACATATGAGCTTTGTGACCAAGTGCTAGGTCCTACTACACCAGCCCAGCCTGCCAAGGAATATTGAATCTCACAGTCCTTTTGCATCTCTTTGAGATCCTCTGGACCACCCCATCATTCCTGGAACATCTGGTTTCTAGCAGGCTGTGCCTGGCTACCTGCAGGAGCAACATGAATAGCACATTATCTTGGTCTGTGTTGTACAGTTTTTTGTTACATGTCCTAGGGCTTCTTTAATGTGTACAAATGGGACGGCCATAAATAAATGTTCCACACTTATTCATGTGTCACTTGAAAATGTAGGCTTATGCAGTTGCCAGTGACCAATGGGAAAAATATCTGATGAATAAATATGCTCCTCTTTTATTCCGCAGGAAGTTACTTTAGACATATACTTCTTAGAGCTCTTCAAACTTTCCCTCTGAGATTGATTATTTATTGTTCATACTGCTGACCAACCCAATTGTCTCTTCTTTTATTGGCTTTTATTCCTCTGAATCACTTATCTTTCCTGTATTTCTATTTCCTGTTATCATATTACTAAATAAACTACTTTTACCTAATCCTTTTTTCTCAGATCTCAGAGCACATTTACTTTAAACTCTTTGTCCTTCAAATATGGTCTGTGTGTTACCAGCATTTGACATAACCTGGGATCTTGCTACATTTGCTCTACTTTGGGATTTTCAGAGACCCACTGAATCTCCATCCACATCTCCTCAAGATCCTAGGTGTCCAGTTAAGCTTGGAAAATATTGTCTTAAAATTTGAGTTCCACAGAATTTATATTAGATGACAAACTCAATGCATCACAGTTTAGACAAATTATTAGAACAAGCAGACTAATGCAAAACCTGGAAAATTTGAATGCAGAAGCATGCCTAACTGACTGTTTAAACAATGAAGCACATGAACATTGAAAATTAGTGATGTATGCAAGAATCAACAAAATAAAGAGTTGGTTATTTGGGAAAATAAATAAAACTGGCAAACCCTATCCAACCTCACCAAAAGAAAGAATGAAAACAAATAAATCAACAAAATCAGACATGAAAACGATGAAATGACCACAAACCCCTCTGAAATACACAGGGTTATCAGAATAGGTTTTAGCTATTTTGAGAATTTATACTCCAATAAGCTGGAACATCTAGAAGACATGGACAAGTTCCATAACATATAACGGCATGCCCAAATTGATACAAGAAGATATAGAAACCTTAAACAGACCAAAATCAATTAATTAAATTAAGTCAGCAATTAGAAGAAGCCTTTCAAATATGAAAATCTCAGGTCCCAATGGATTTTTAGCTGAGTTCTAACAGACCTTTACAGAACTAACATCTTTCTTTATTAAGTTATTGCAAGAAATGGAAAGAGACAGAATTCTCCCAAACAGGTTTTATGGAGAAAACATAACCCTTATACCAAAACTGGTCAAAGACACATCAAGGAAAGAAAACTGTAGACCAATATCCTTGATGAACACAGATGCAAAAATCCTAGCAAATCACATTCAAAAACATAACAGAAAGATAACATACCATGAACAAATGTATTTCATTCCAGCAGTGTAAAGACGGTTAAATATATGAAAATAAATAAATGTGATGCAGCACTTAAATGCAAACATGGACAAATACCACATGATTTTCTCAAAAGACACAGTAAAGGCCTTCAAGAAATTGCAACACTCATTCATGTTAAAAACACTGGAAAAGCTAGAAATTAAAGGGTCTTACCTTAACATTATAAAGGCCATTTATGACAAACCCATAGCAAGTATTATACTAGAGAAAAACTGAAAGGGTTCTTATTAAACTCGTGAATAAGAGAAGGTTTAACACTATCACCACTCTTATTTATTATAGTCCTTGAAACCACTAGCCAGAGCAATCAGGCAGGAGAAGGAGACAAAAGTGGTACGGATAGGTAGAGAAGCAAATGATGTCTATAACCTGATCATATGATGTTATATCTAGAAGACCTAAGAAACTCCACCAAAAGACCTTGTCAATGAATTTTGCAAAGTAGCCAGATACGAGATCGATACTCATATTCAACAGCTTTTCGATGTTCCAACAGTGATTTGGCCAAGGATGAAATCAGAGAAACCATCCCTTCGCAATAACCTCAAAAAATTTGGGGGGATTACTCTAATCAAGAAAGCAATAACCTCTACAAGGAAAATTATTGAACACTGAAGAAAGAAATAGAAGAATTGAGAAGATAGAAGCACATACCATGTTCTTGGATAGGAAGAATTAATATAGTCAAAATGGCCATTCTGCTAAAAGCACTATACAGATTCATCGCAATTATCAAGATCTCAATGGCGTTCTTTACATATATAGAAAAATCATTTCTTTTATTCATTTGTAAAAATGAGAGACCCAGAAAAGCCAAACCAATACTTAGCAAGAAAAGCAAAGCAAGAGGCATCACAATGCATGATTTGAAGCTATACTGAAGAGCTTATCTGTACAATTACAAATGCAGCATGGTTTGGGTATAACAGAGGCAAGAAGAGAAATGGAGTAGAATAGAAGATAAAGATACAAAACCATACATTTATAGCCATCTGATATTTGACAAAGGTTGCAAAATATATCTTGGAGAAAAGAAGCCTTTTCAACAAATGGTACTGGAAAACTGGATAGCCATATGACCTCCCCCCCAAAAAAGAAAGAAAGAAAGAAAAGAAAAAGAAAAAAAGAAATTTGATCTGTATGTCTCACCCTGCTCAAAACTTAAATCAAAATGGGTTCATGACCTAGGAACTAAAGCAGGTATCTTAGAAATGTTAGAAGAGAAAATGAGGTCAATATTCTGCCATAAAGTAGCTGGCACTGACTTCCTTAACAAGACCCCCACAGCACAACAAAAACAACAAAGAATCAATAAGTGGGATGCTATTAAACTAAAAAGTTTCCGCAAAGCTAATATATCAATAAGAATGTAAAGGAAGAGACTACTACAGAATTGGAGAAAACCATGGCCAGATATACCTCTGACAGGGGTCTAATAAAGCACTCAAAAATCTTAATACCAAAATCACAAATAATAAATGGACTGAGAAAATAAACAGAAATTTCTCAAGAGAAGAAACGCAAAAGGTGTGTTCAAGGTCTGTATCAATGAGGGAAATGCAAATCATAGCTTCATTAAGATTTTACCTCACCCCAGTCAGAATGGCAAAGATCAAGAATGCAAACAATAATGCTGGAGAGGGTGTCAGGAAAAAGGAATGCTTATACATTGTTGGTGGGACTGAGAACTAATACAGCCACTTTGGAAAGCAGTATGAAAATTTCTCAAAAAATTGGTGATTGAACTGCAGTATGACCCAGCTTTTCTAGTCCTGGGTATTTTCCCTTGATGTAAGTACAGAATATTACAATGAAAAAACAACACTAATGTTTATAGCAGCACAGTTCATAAGAGCTAAATTATTAAATCAACCCAGATATTCATCAGTGGATGAATGGATCAAAAAACTGTGGTATACACATACACACACACACACAACACACACACACACCATAGAATTTTACTCAGCTATTAAATAAAAAAAGCAAAAAAAAAAAAAAATCATGGCCTTTGTAGGTAAATGGATGGAGAGGGAGAAAATCTTTCTGAGTGAAATTATCTAAATACAAAAACTAAGGGCTGACCGTTATCTCTTATATGTAGAAACTACAGTACAATATAGGAAAGAGTAAGAGAACAATAAGTTTAGACAATAGCTTTATCAAACACAGACTAACAATTAAACAGGGGGCAATGTTGTACACTAGCTGTAGGTGGGTGGAAGTGGGGGAAGATAAAGGAGGATATGTGATGTGTGCCTGTATGGAAGTATAACAACAAACCACTTCAATATGTAAAATTATAATAAAAAATAAAATATTATTCAAAATAAAGAAAATTACAGACACAGATTTCTCTTCTGGAAAAATTTCTAGATACATAGGATATGGAGTTCTAGGAGAACTTTCAAAACTTTATAAACTGTCTTACTTGGCCAAGCAGAGATTAGATAAGTTTTATAGGCAACTACTTGGCCTCCTCCTCTCAGGGCATTTAAGCTATTGTTCTTAAGCAGCACCAAATAGAGAAAGAACATTAGTGATGGGCAATCTGGTGATCTTTGCCAGCTATTGTGCTAAACCCTAACCTTCTTCTGTTCTAAATGTCCCCACTCATTTGGCCTTCATATACCCTGAATCATCTATTTCCATGTATTTTTTATTTCCTTTTATATACATGAATTTGGTCTCCAAAACTCCCAGGAATCAACTTTTTTTCTGTCTCTCAGTTTCCTTTAATGGGAGATGCTGTCATAGAACCTATTGGAACAGACCAGGTCAAACATTCCCTTAGTTCTTGTAGTTTTTCATAAAATTCAGGAATGATTTGGACCTCAGAGGGTTATATGTCATGTTATTATGACTGGTATTTGTTAATTCTCATAAACTCTGTTTACATCTTCATTTTTACGTTGATTAAACACAGGATAGCCATTTTCGTCAGTAAACAAAATGTTATTTTATTAGTAAATATTCTAAAACATGGTGATCATATAGAATAGCAATACACATGTTCCATTTCAAAAAATCAATTTCCCCCACCTTGACAGGGGAAAAAAGACCAGACCTGGTTTATCACTTAAAGTGATTTTTTTTAGTTTTTTTTTTATTTTTCTCATTCATTGTGATTTATTCTTATCAGCAATTTACGAGGTTCCCTTAGTTGGAAAAATAACATGCACCATGGTGAGTTCACTTCCCTGTTTCATCTTGAATATGAATTTAGTTAGCAGAATGTGAGCAGATTCTATGCTGAACCCTGTGATTTGAAGATGGATAATAAGAATCCGGAAATCAATACTTAGCAAAATAATTTAGAAAAATAAACGATAAATTCTTGCATTTGAAGATTAACTTAGTTGTTTGTCTCTCCTTATAAAATTACTTTTGCTCAAGGCCCACTATGCAGAGGATGCCTCAGGGAAATAAAGTGGTGCATTTTTCATTGTCTTCAAATCTATTTTCTGCTTGAATGGAGTCAGAATTAAATTTAAAGCAAGAAAATTACTCCTTGATGGAAGTCTCAGCATAAGAAGCATGGTCGAAAAGACCCAATCTCTTCTGGATGTAGAATTTTAAGTCACTAAGGGGCACGTTTTTCTGTTCATGTAAACACCAGGAGCTTACTTGATTTCACATACCTTGATCACATGATCCCTACTACAATAACAGGAAGTACATTTAACAACATAGATACTGCTCTTTAAAGTAATCTATACAACAAACAGCCTCACCTTATAGATCTGAGGGACCTGGTTTTGAATCTTTAATATTACATCTGTTAGATGTGACCTTAAGAAAGACATGCAGACTCACTAAATGGTTTTCTGAAACTGTGTAAAATGGTGCCCTCCTGTAGTTCCAGCTACCCACGAAGCTGAGGCAAGGAGATAGCTCAAGCCAGTTTAGGGCTAGCCTGGGAAAACTTGGAATATCCTGATCTCAAAAATAAACAAACAAACAAAAACAAATAGCTGACTGAATCATATTAAAAATTTCATTTCTGTATATGAGCATTTTCCTAATGGGCAAAGGGTCATGGAATCATCACAAAAAATAAAAAAAAAATACTTTATTCAATGCCCAGTGTTGAATAACACAGGCTCAGAGTCCATGACATGTGTATTCTCACCTTGGAATACTTTGTCAATGAAATTCCAGATCTGGTTTGCTATGAAATCTTATTGACCAGTGACATGTGTAAATGTATTGCCTGTTATCATGTTTTATTCCTCAAAGGATCCTATCATAATTTCTGGTAATCAGTACTTGACTAATGATTACTGATTCTTCTCCCTCTCAGTTGATTTAAATATAGCATATATTCAATAAATGTAGGGCATCTGAAATAAGGGTTTTTCCTATTAAATTCTAGCTTTGAAATTCTCTGCTTAAAATAAAGGTGAGAAAAGTAATTCAAAAGTCCAACAGCATTCCATATTAACAGAAGGAGCTATAAACCAGATGGTTGTCAGTAAACAATGTCCTGAGTTGATGGCTCATTCTTTTTTTCTTCTTTTTTTAAACTGTGCTCAGTTTTCAGAGTAATACGTGTTACTGGAGTTAGAGAAGTCACACACAGAAGGTGACTTATGTCACATCACAAGTCATCATTAGTAGAGTTAATTCGCCTTACTCACTTCTTGACAATCTCCTGCTTATTTTTCTCTTTCCAGTAAAGCAAACTGGAATCAAGGGTACAATTCAGGAAACAGTGGCATAGGTAAAAAGGAAACAACATGGAAGGCACCAAAAAATTCTGCACCTGACAGTTTCCATGCACAAGGGCTGAACTTTACAACCCGATTTTTAATGCAGTAGGGTGCCTACATTGCAAAAGAAGAGGCCCAGGGAAATGCAGTGTGCCTCTGCTTAACCCAACATCCTGGTGAAAAAGTTGATTGGTAGACAATGAATGTTAAATTTATGCTTTAAAAATTTTGTGTTGGTGCATTATAACTACATATATTAGCAGAATTTGTTAGATTTTAAATAAGAGAAGAAGCAAATATGAGGAGGAAAGAGAATAACGGGATCAAGATTTACCCATTTATTTAACCAGTATTTAATGAGTATTTTGTGCCATGTACATAATTTCTGGGATTGTAGAAAGCCATGCTGTGATAAATGAAATTGTCCTATCAAAGAGAAAAAAGAGACCAAACACTCAAATAATTTAAAAAGTGATTATTGTTTGGAAGAAATGGTATAAAGAAATATTTAAGGGTAGCAATACCTGGTGATAAAACAAAAAATGAGCAAAAGAAAGTTTGCAGCAATCAACAATCAGGCACTGGAAACTGAGCTTGAAATGAAGGATGACACTAACACTTTGACAGAGATGGAATAACGGGGACTAGATTTGTCTTCAACCTCAAATAATCTCCCCCAAAAAGAGTAAGAGAAAAGTAGTTAGTTTTTGTTTGCTTGTTTTAAGAGGGACAGTGATATATAGAGAGAATTAACTTTAGTTTTTCATGTGCTGTTCATTGGTCCAATACTTCATTATATACGTGGTGCTGGGATTTGAACCAGTGTCCTCATGCCGGCCAAGCAAGTGCCCTAACTGCTGAGCTACTGCCCCAGCCTCAAGAATTTTTTAAAAATATAATACAGCAGAAAAAAACATCAAAGGCATCAGTAATAAGAGAAGTCAAGAGAACAAGGAAAGCACTTCCATTGTCAGAGCTTATTGCCTGGAGAAAGAGTAGGTAGATGTACAGGGAGCAATCCCAGGCTGCACGAGGCTGCCTCCCTGAATTGAAGCAACAGGACTGAGAACGTGAAATACACGGATGGAGAGCCATCCTAGAATGGGAGGACCTCAGAAAAAGACGAGAGCTGCCACAGGGGAAAACAAAAACCAAAACTGAAAGGAGCTGCAAAGAGTCACCACTGTCTGTGCTTTCATGAGAGGAAACAAAAAGACCAGGGGAAAAAATCCACCCAGAAAAACAGAAGTAAATAGTGCTGGCTGGTATTTGCAGAGGTCAGGAAGTCCATTTTTCCCCAACAGTTGGACTAGCAAACTTCATAATTCATAGGGCATTGGGTGCAACATACAGAGGAAGAGACTTAAGTTAATCATTGATGTACTTTTACATATGAAATTATGAAATCAAAATCTGAACGCCCTAAAGTGTTTCCAAGTTGCATAACTGTTGCAGAGCAAGATTTGCCAATATTTCTAAGTATAGGGAAGTACTTAGCACCAATGGTAAAAAATCACAGTTAGAGGCATACAATAAAAAAGATAAATGATTATTAGGCTACCAAAGAAAAAATAGGAATATGTTACCTATAATGAGAAGTTAAATAAATTATCTGAATCTTTCCTAGAAGTAGTCTATGCATTAGAATTAATAGAAAATAACTTCGATTTGATTATTATAATTGTATTTTATTTGTGCCAAAAGGTGTGTGAACACAATGAAGAAATAAAAAGCCAATCAATTTTCTACATTAAACTTAAAATTCATCAGGTGAGATATACATTGAATGGACTTTAAGGAACATAGGATGTTACAGAAAAATTAACAGAAAATTTGAAGATATACCAGTTGCAATTATCACAAAGAAAACATGGGTATGGAATTTTTAAAAATAATTAGTGAGTTGTGAGATGAGTTCAAATGACATAATAGGTGTGGAGTTCTAATTCCAGCAATTGAAACAGGATACAGAAAAAGTGTTTTTAAAAAATAATTATTGAATAATTTTAAAACTTTATTAAAATAAAAATAAATTCATGAAGTGCGATAATCTCAGGGCCAATGCTAAGGAACATCATAATCAAATTACTCAAAACAAATAATAAAGAGAAAATCTTAAAAGTTTGCATTGAGCAAGAGAGAAGGTGGGAAAATGAAGACATACATGACAGCAGAACACTAGCTATAAATAATCAAAACCAGAAGACGGCAAAACAGCTTTTTTTTTAAGAGAGAAGGACATGAGAGAGAGAGAGAGAGACAGAAAGAGAGAGAGAGAGAGAATCAATTTTTATTGAGTTTTTCACATGGATTTTGCAGCTCCGGCACTCAGTTGTGTACATGGGTGCTGGGGTTTGAACTCGTGTACTGGGGATGCCAGGCAAGTGCCTTAACTGCCAAGCCACCGCTCCAGCCATGCAAAGCAGCATATTTAAAGATGTAAAAAAAATGTAACTGTCAACTTAGAATTTTTTTAGCCTGCAAAAATACTCATCCAGTGGAAGCAAAATAAAGAATGTTCAGACAGAAGGAAAATCATTCCATCTGGAAATCTACATCAGCACATAGAAATCGTAATTTTATGGGAAAATATAATATTTTTTTTATTTTTCAAGTCTCACTAAATGACAATTATCTGTTTAAAATAATAATTTAGTGGGAGATTTATTAGGATAAATAGAAGTAAATTGTATGACAAAGGCACAAATTTCAGGAGGAGAGGAACGCACATACACTTCCATAAGTTATTGTGAGTGAAGTGATATTACATCACTTCAGGATATATTCTGAAAGATTATGACAGATGCAGTAAACCCTAAAGCAAACACCAAAATGACAAAAACTTATATGAATAGGGATAAAAATGGATGAAAAATAGAATCATTAAAAAATGATTTTATCCAAAAGAACAACAGGAATAAAGTAGCCACAAGTAGGTGGGACAAATAAAAAGCAATAAGATTTTAGATACAAAATTAATTCTAAGTATTCCATTCAAATTCAAGCGTAAATATCCCAATGGGAAAAATAAAGTAAGGCTCAATCATATACTGATTAAAGGAAATATTATTTATAAAGACACAACTAGGTTATAATTATTTTTTTAGAGAGATGGGGACAGTGAGAGAAAGAGAGAGAAAGAGAGAGAAAGAGAGAATAAATTTTATTTAGTTTTTCATGTGAATTTTATTATTCCAACAGTTTGTTGTGTACGTGTTGCAGGGTTTGAACTCTTGTCCTCATGCATGCCAGGCAAGTGCCATAACCTCTGAGCTACTGCTCCAGCCCCAGTTACACTTCTTTAAAAGAATATATATATTCTCATGGTAACACATTTTAGAAGAAAGTTGGATATTAATATTAGTCAGTATTATATGAAGTTATTATGTGACAATACACTTCAAAGCAAGTATGTTACTATGATTAAGAATATTTCATAATTATAAAGGGGCCAATCCTTCATGGGAGCACAATGACTCTAACATTTATATGCTTATTAACAGCAGAGCTGTAAAATGCAGGTCAGTGACCTGTGATGGAGCAACATCCTGATAAACCCATCACAAGTTGAAAATATGATCAGGAATCAAGAATGCATTCCATACACTTAACGTATAAACATCATATATTGCCAGCACAGCACAAGGTGGATGGAGTATTGGTTGCTTACCCTCATGATGGTCTGGCTAGCTGTGCTGATCAGTTTGCAAAGGAGTAGTGCAGGAACATATTGAGGGCCTAGGGAAATTAAAATTCAGACTTTGAAGTGCAGTTTCTCCTGGATGCATATCTTTTTCACACCAATACAAAATCAGAAAATCTGAAATCAAACCATCTGTACATGAATGAAAAACTGATGAAGAGTGAAGGGAAATAGACAAAAGTACAGTTACACTCAGATTCCCATACCCTCTCTCAATACTTCATAGGAAGAAATGCAAAATCAGTAAGGATCTGGAAGATGTGAAAAGTAATATCAACCATGTAGACCTAAAGGACATTTATAAAGCACTCCTCCCTAAACCAGGAAGGGATTGTACCCATCAAACACCAAGATTAAATTCTGAATATTATTTGACAAATTAGACAGAGAGTAAAATTGGATTACTCTGGTCTCTCTGTGAACTCATAGTCACATTCTTGTACTTTAGCTATCATACCCCGGTTGGTCTCCCTGGACTTTTCCCATCAGAACACTTATGAGTGTACATCCAAGAGTTTTAGTTCCTAATCACTTTTTTTTAATTGAGAAATTTATTTTTGGACAACCATACAAGTTTTTAACAAAATAATATAAAATGTATATAGATTCTGAAGATTAGATTTAGCCCAAAGAGTGCCCTCCCATTAATCACCCTTATCCCTCCCTTCCCCTTCCCACAATATCTCTAAAAATGTATTAGGTTGTATAACATTGTACCTTATCTGGATTTAACACATGATAATAGACCACCTTTCTCAATGGCCAGGGTCTAGTTTCCAGCCTCCACAGATGAGTGAAGATATTCAACCCTTGGTTCTCTGAGTTATGCTGATTTCACTCAGCATAATTTCTTCCATAGCCATCCATTTACCTTCAAAAGCTGCAATATCATTGTTTCTAATTGCTGTGTAAAATTCCATGGGATGTATGTACCACAGCTTTTGGATCCATTCATCCAGTGAGGGACATCTGGGTTGTTTTCATAATATAGCTAATGTAAATTGAGCTGCTATGAACATAGACATTGCTGAGTTGCTGTAATGTGCTGATTCTAAATCCCCTGGAAAGATACCCAGGAGTGGAATAGCAGGATCATATGGTGGGCTCATCCCTAGTTTTTTGAGATTTCTCCACACTGCTTTCCAGAGGGGCTGTACCAGTCTGCAGCTCCACCAACAGTGTGTTAGTGTGCCTGTCTCTCCACAGTCCCTCCAACATCTATTATTGTTCATTTTCTTCATTTTTTTGCCATTCTGACTGGTGTGAAGTGGCTGGCCTTGCCAAATAGGTTTGGTATAGAACCAATTCCTGAAAGTTTCATTCATCTTTCTCCTTGAAGAGTCTGACAACATTATCTGTCTTAAAATTCCGGCACCAAGCATCTGGACTCACAGAATCGCTGTATGTTATGTAAATTATATCCCTCTTTGACACTAAGACCTTTCTCCCACTTTTCTCATCACCTCCATGATGTGTTCTAGTTCAGATTAGAGCTTGTTTACATTTAAGGCAATTAAACATGAGACGCATCAAAGCAAAATACTCACATTCCTTTCATGATGATCAAGAAGTCTTAATCTAATTGATTAAAGGAAAAGTGTGCATTAGCACAGTTCTAACACTTACAGGTGAAAAAGAAAAGAAAACAAGATTTCTCCTTGCCCTGAACCCTAGCTTGCTGTGAAGATTGATCAGATCAATTTTTCTGAATTAATATGTAAGAACAGTCACTTATCATCATACTGTGATGGATATTAGTGTGTGTGTGTGTGTGTGCGTGTGTGTGTGCACATGCATAGTCATGACTCCAAAATGACATTCCCATCAATTGCAGTCCAAATATGCAGTTGTGGTCTCATAAGATCAAAATGGAGATAAAAAAATTCCTATCATTTAGCATTATTCTCATAATAATAAATCACATTATTCACTTGTTTGTGGTGATTGATGCTGGTGTAAATTTCCCTACTATGCTGCCATTTTTACCAATCTATAGCATAAACAATCAAGAACTCTACAATGAAGAATGAAGAATGACAGTGCATGGCATATGTATTTACCATACTGGGACAATTTATTATTATTTTAGAACATAATTCTTCTATTTATTTCAAAATTTTACTATGCAACTATTTGCTGTGGCAAGTCAGCAACAGCTTCACAAACCTAACATTTCCCTCATCACTTGATCATATCATTTTATCTTGGTTTGATTTAATCTTATATAGTTTCGATCAATAGTTTATTATGTACGTATATATGAGTGTATATATATGTGTGTGTGTGTATATGAGAACACACACATGAATACATGTATATGTACTCACATACACACTCCATATAGGCTAGGTTAGTAGTAAGTTATGTATTTTTGGTTTCTGTATATATACACACTATGATGTTTGAAAAACAATGAAATTCTGCAACAAAGCATTTTCAAAATGCATCTATTTTGTTAGGTGATACATGATACACATACATACCTAACTAGATTAATAGATGATCAGTAGATGTGTATGTGTCTATGTGTGTGTTCATGTTTATTAAGTGAGTTCCAAGTTTGATATACAGAACTATAAGTTCTTTGAGTCATTTAACTTCACTACCCTCAATTACCTTAGCTATAAAATGACCTTAATAACGCCTTGCTGCTTTCAAGGGACTGCTATGAGTGCTATACAGGAAAAAGAACATGGAAATGCTTTGAAAATATGTATTTTGTTCATAAGTGGATTTTATTGTAGATTTGAAATGAAATGAAAGTAGTAAATGAATTATTTTCAAATTTAGTTTTAAAATAGGTATTATTACATTAGATTTTCAAATTGCAAAGACTGTCAGTGATTTATCTGAGAGTATTTGGGCTCTTATTCCAGTCCCTCCTTCTTCTTGTTTATGAATTTCATTACCCCACATTATTTATCTTATATAAACCTTAACTTCAGTATGAGTTGAAAGAAGAAATAATAACTGCTTCAATAGGTGGAGCTAGAGACCATCACAATGAGTAAAATAAGTCAAAACATATGACCCAGAAAGTTAAGAGTCATATGTTTTCTCTCATATGCAAAAGCTAGAGAGGAAAAAAGAAGACAAATGTTGGAGTGGATTTCCTAAAAGTCAACAGGAGTTGATTCAGGGAGTGATATTGGCCAAATTATATCATACTATATATTACATTATTATAGTGTATGCATGTATTAATACAGAACATCAAATCCTATCAATATGTACAACTGTAATTCACCAATAAAAATGTGGCAAAAGAAGATTTACCTGGAAAAAATACACACACACACACACAAACACATATATTTATGAGAGAGGTAGAGAGTGAGAGAGAGAAAGAGAGAATCTATTTTATTTATTTGTTTCATCAGGCCTTGGTTTCTCCAACACTTAGTTGTACATGTGGTACTGGGGTTTGAACTCAGGTCCTCACATTTGCCAGGGAAGTCCTCCAACTGATGAGCCATGGCTCCAGCCACCCCCCCCAAGTAAGATGTTTTTGAAATACCACAAATTAAATGACATAATATTCGAACGATACCTGAAAGAGATAAAAAAAAAATCTCAAATGCTTCATATATAGATTTAGACAAAGTCATAAAGACTATAGAAAGGTCAATTACCTAGTAATTTGACTGTTATCATTGTACCCTGAGTTCATTTGGTAATTCAATGGTTTTCATGGAGTCACCAGCAGTCATTTGACAATATGTAGAGATACTTCTGTATCACGAGGGGGTCAAAGGTTCTACTGGCATCTGGTTGCTACAGGTTGGAGATGCTGCTAAAAATACTAGAATTTATAAGACAGGAACCCACAGCAAATTATTCAGCAGGAAATATCAATGATGCAGAGGTTGAGAAAACCTGTTGCAATGAATAAATAAAGCAAAGGCATGCACAGCTTCTAACAAATGAAAAAATGCAGAGAGAGAAAGCAAAGTATATTTTATATGACTTTTCTTTTGTTTTACCACTTTTTTGGGGGCTCCTATTTTTCAGGGCATTTCTCTCATTTTTGTCAGATTTTAGTGGTCAGTAGGGTCCAATAAAGCAGCCATATCTTATACAGAAGCTGTCTATTGTCATAATAAAACCAGAACATTGTGGCCAGCCTGGGTACATTATTCCTGATTCATTTTTATCCAGCTTTTTTTTTCTCCTTTGGAAGATCCTGAAATTATTTCTTGGAGGTTTTCTGTATTTTTGCCTCCATTAACTAATTCAAGATGTGGGCTGGTTTGCTATAGAAATCAACTTCTCAATCTTGATTCCTTTTCTAAAAGACACTAACAGGATCATAACTTTTCATTCTGATGGACAGGATCATCCATTTCTTGTGTAAGCACAATTTAACCAAATTTAAAAAAAAAAAGAAGGATAACCTTGAAAATGTACCGCAGATCTTCATATCCCGTGTTTATACTATCCACAATTTCTGGTCGGACAAGACAGATATCACATTGTCATGGGTAAACACAGATCATAAATCCTTTACACATGACACTGGCAAGCTATATCTGCTCTCCTGTTGTAAGCCAGGGTACTGTTCCTCCCCTCAAGAATTCGTTCATGGATGGCAGCACAGATGCACAGAGTCTCAAGGCACAAAAACAAGTGTTAGTACTGAGTTTCCAAAGCAATACATGCCACATGAATGACATAAGCATACATAAATGAATGAGACTAGTGGTAGAATGATCCTGGTAAAAATCAACGTGAAGGCCATTTTATGGAATATCGTAGACAGAAAAAATCACTCCAATTGTTTTATAATACTTTACTGCAGTATCAGGGGTCAGGAGCAAGACCTGATAGTCATGAGGTGGGCACTTAAAATGTTGGCTCAGCCGAGTTAATTAAAATTCAAGTGGGTGCTTCAGATGAAACAATTGACTCTCACTGCTCTTAGGGTAAAAGCCCAGATCTTTCACATAGTCTGCAAAATTAGCTTCCAATCTTTTGGATTCTATCTTCCACACTGAGGTTGTTAATTACCTTCTTTCAGCCAGATTTTTCACAGAAATTTCTCCTATTTTTTCATGTGAAAGGGTCTTCCTGATTATAATCACTGACCTGATCCCTGAATGAAACATACTTCTCTCTGTCCTTCACATTATTTATGGAACTTTTAATTATATTTTAATTGCTGTAACTATTTGGTGAATCTCCTACAAAATTGCAAATTCTATAATATAGGCAGGGACTGCAACAATCTTTGCTCACCAGTTCACCCCATCGTCTATACGTAGTATCTGCTCTATATAAGGTTGTCAGTAAGCAACTATGGAGCAAAGTAAAACAAGATGTAACTTAAGGTATGAGTCTACACATCTTAGGTGTTTTCTTGAATCATTCTAGGCTTGGGACATGTTACACATCCATTAACCATATTTTTGTGAGAAGATATCACAGTTTGATATGGGCTTAGATATTTGAGTACACAAAGCAAAATGAAAAAATGATTTGATAAGGTTATATAAATAGACACAAGAAGACTGAAGGAGAAGTATGTGTAGATATCTGTCCCCAACTCCCAGTGGGAGCAAGGTGTGCATTATCTTTTGCCAATATCCATTTGCTTCCAACATTCTACTCAATTGATTATTGCCCTGTTATCATTTGCTTGTTTTCCAAACAGAAAGAAAAGAAAACATAATAAAACTTGGTTACCCTTAAATCTTTTGCATTTCTATTCTGTGCATTTGAAATACTTTTTCTAGCCTTCTTGCTCCCTGTACTCATTTATTTCTTTTCTCAAAGAACAGCTAAAAGATGCCTTTTGTACCAAAAAGTTTAGAACAAGCTTTTCTCTTCTCTTGCATTCTTTGGCTATTATCCAAATTTTATTTATTTTTATTACATTTATTTCTATTTTGTTTTGATTTTATTGATTGCGGGTTTTCTCCTTCTCTTTCTTCTCCTTTTCATTCTCCTTCTCCTTCTAGAACCTAAGTACCATGAAGGGAAAAAAAAAAGCTTTTCTTCTTTTTAAATATATTTTCCCTGACATCTCAAAGGGAACAAAGAACCTAGAATATGTACACCATACACTACCATCTTTTAAATGAGATTATGAATTAAGGAAGGATGAATGTATAAGCAGAGACGACTTCAGATTTTTACCCTGTGAGATCAAATTCTGTGTTCTATATTGAAATTCGATCTCACAGCATAAAAGGTGCTTTTAATTCCAAAAGATTCACAAGGAATAGTGTGTTTTAAGCTGAGTCACTGAGAAATAAAGAAAAAAATATGGTATTTGAGAATTTTTCTTTTTTCCCCTCCTTTTTCTTTATTTCCTTGTTTATTTTTTCATTGGAAGGATCTTATGTGTCACAATCAGGGCAGACAGAGGCTGCTGAAATAGGAAGGTGACAGTACAACAGGCTACAGAGGGACCTTAGAGTTAATGAATTTCTATTCTCTTCTAAGCAGCAGGAAGCCACAGACAGCAGTTAAACTGTTGAATAAAATAATGCATTTTGCATTTTAGCAAGATCAATTCAGCAATTGGATGGAAATGAAATGGAAGAGAAAGTGGCCACAGGCCAAGAGACCAGCTAGACGATTGGCATCAAAGTCTGGGGAGTATTTCTAAAGCCTCCCCTGATTGCTCTGGGATTTGATTTCTTTAAAATGTGAACTTAGCTATATTTACTGTTAAAAATTAGCATCAAATAAATCTATTTACTTTCTATTATTAATTATTTCTTAAAATCATTTATGTATCTCATTAGTTTATTGTTCTTTATTTTTTAATTGTAAGTTGGCGATATTGTTTAAATTTATGGATTATTGAGTGATATTACGCTTTATTTCAAGTTTACAAGATGTGGACACAAGTAAAGAGAAAGAAGAATAAGAAAGATCAGAGACTTTTTCTAAAGCTTGCTCTATTTAATATGCATGCTATCAAAGGTTAAGTGATATAAATGCTTTTGTAAATAGAGAATAAAGAGAGACCAAGGTAGTACACATAGAAAAGCTAAGGCCAGAGGGTAAGGAGGCGAAGATAAGGTCAGCATTACCATAGGAGACTTAAATAGAGATTATAGGATGCCCTGTATGGAAGGAAAAAGAAGATATGCAAACTAGGAGTTCAGGCAGGAATCAGAGTGACAGAATCACGAGGCCGAAGAGGACATATGTACACCACAGCTGAGCCTGGAGGACATTGTGCTGAGTGGAATTAGTGAGGAACAGAAAGGCAAATACGCTGCATGATCCCTTCTGTACGCTAAATCCCCCAAAAATGTCAAATGCATAGTAGTAGAGGGTAGTATGGTGGCTGCCAGAGGCTGGAGAGTAGGGGAAAAAAGAGGAAATGTTGGTGAAAGGGCACAAATTTGTAATTTATAAAATGTGTAAGTTATAGAGGTCTAATATGTAGCACTATGGCTATGATTGCTAATAATGTGTACTTGAAATTTGCTAAGAGAGTGAATTGCAAGTGTTCTTATTGCACACACACACACAGATGATAGCTAAGTGAGATAATTGATAATCAAGTTAGCTAACTTGATGTGGTGACCTTTTCACAATAAATATGCATATTGAAACAACATACCTTGAACCCAGGTTCCTTCTAATACTTCTGTTCCTCAGTAGCAGCATGACATTGAGACCATTTCTTTTCCCCCCATAGAAGAACTTAATTCCTTTGCATCATTAAAAAAAGGCATTGGTCCCTGTATCATATGTACTCATAATTCAATATTTGTGATGAATATATTATAGCTGGTACCCACTACATTAAGCTGATTTTAAGGGCTGAAAACACAGCTCATTTTAGTCACTTTGCATTGCTCTTGGCTCTGATTAGTGATTATATATTTTTGTGTTCATAGCAATGGGAACATTATTGCTGTCTTGAGATGATCTATTTTGCAGACAAAATTTTGTCTAACATAGACCAAAGAGGAAATGCGTATAACAAAGTGATGCCCAAAAGACAGGATCACTCGGTAGGATCTAAATGATAAATGGAGAACTTTTAGCTATTTTGCTGATTTCATTCCTAGTAGGTATTTAGGGAAGGAAGGCAACATGGATTTTTCATTTGATAGCCTCAAGTAGCATACATCAGGAGATTACTTAAGTGGATCCGTGAACAGTTAATATTATAACCAGATGTGGTGCCACACGCCTGTAATCCCAGCAACATGGAAGGCTGATGCAGGAGGATTCCAAGTTCATAAACAGCCTGAGCAACTCAGCATGGCCCTGAGCAACTTACAAGACTTTGTCTCAAAATAAAAATGAAAACAACAGCAACAACAAGAAATCAGTTAATATTATAAAGTGTTAATTTTGGGGGGGGGCATAAAAATGCAACTGGGAATCTCAGGGCTGTTATCCTGTCCACAAGTTTTCTATGGATGTTGAGTGTCTCTGATTACTGTGGATTCCCTTTATGTCTTTGGAACCGATTTGTTGACTTTACGTGTGAGATGAAATATTCTATTTCTGAAACTTCTTATTTTGCCCCAGTGGTGGAAGACAAAAGAAATAAAATTTAAAAAGTGGTGCTTTCTCACCCTACTTACTTGGCAAGAAAACCTACTTTCCTATTCATAGAAAATAATTTGGAACATGTAGAAATGTTGGTTTTCAGGAAAGAAAGCTTTTGAAGTTTATCTAGGACATTACAGGATACTATTTTAAGAACAGAAATAATGTGAGAAGCTGGCAAAATATATAGGTCTGTTTTGGCACTGGGACATTCTCTGCTGCTACAGAGGGGTGCCTGAGGGTGCACGGGAAGAATCCACACACATCAGACTCTGCTGGAAGTGTTGCAGGTTATGCTTCAACTCCGTGTCTAGTTATTATTAGTACCCTTTCTCAGTTCCAGGGAGTCCAAGTGGGAGTGATACAATAAATATCCTTCCATTTAAATTGGGCTAGGACCCTGGACCCCAGTTTTTTCCAATGTTACCTACAATTTCAGTCCGCTACCTTGGATACATCCAACTGGTCACCCTTCCTTAGTTTGGACTTTTTTTTTTTTAAGAGAGAGCAACAGTGAGATAAAAAGAATATCAATTTACAAATTTTTAAATTACGATATTTATTTGTTAAACAATCAAACATGCTTCCAATGAAACTATATATATACATATATATATATTATATATATATATATAATATATATATATTCTGAAAATTAGATTTACCTCCTAGAGCCCCCCCCAATTACCCACCCTTATCCCTCTCTCCTCCTTCCTCCTTCCCAATACATCTCTACGAATGCCTTAGGTTGTATGTCACTACACCTTTTCAGG
>PVKS010022573.1:0-33527 GCA_004027875.1 Aplodontia rufa | reverse complement strand
TACAGAACTGAAGATAATAATTTGTATTGTTTCCAGCCATCCCAGTTTGGGTCTTAGCTCAGCGGCAGCAATAGGACACTAACCCAACTGGTGGTCAGCATAACCACGAAGGCATGTGTGGTCCTTCAGGTGCCAGACACACGCTTTTACACCTGTCACCACGGTCAGTGCCACACTGTGTTGCTGTGTAGACGGGGAGACTAACATGGGAAGATGTGGCCCACCCAGTGTCACAGAGCCCGTATGCACAGGTCTGTGCTCTGAACCTGCAGCCACCGGCAGGCAGTCCGGGAGCTTAGCACTGTGCTTCATCATATTGGGCAGAGCTTGCTGTACGATGTAGCTCAAAATTGTGAGAAAATTTGCCACAAGCAGCAGAGAATTAGAGACTGAACTTTTCTTGGAGAGATAGCAGGAATACAATTCTAATAGCACTTGGAAAGACTAGTATGTTTTGAAGCATTGGCTAAAAACAGTCCTTCTCAAACTATGAGCCTCTGGCTATTACTACGGATCAGGGTGGTGCATGGAGATGCCTTAAAAGAGTGCCAAAGCATTTGCTTGTGACAGAGTCATTCTCTCCTCAGTCCTCTTTCCCCACTGACATCAGTGACCAGGGCTTTGTTTGCAGTGTGGGCATCTTAAACATCTCTCCAACCCTGGATGGCTTCCATTTCTCTTTCCTTTTCTTTTTTAATTTTTTTTAAGAGAGAGATAGAGTCAGTCAGTTTTATTTATTTATTCATCTGGTTTTTGTTTCTCCAACGCTTAGTTGTGTACGTGGTGCTGGGGTTTGAATCTGGGTCCTCGTGCCAGGCAAGCATGATACTGCTGAGCCACTGCTCCAGCCCCGCATTGTTCTTACTAAGGCAAATTATGGTAGCAGATGTTCATAACCTGCAATTGCTCTATTTGTTTAATGGTACCTTCTATGTGGAATAAGTGAATTTTTAAGATTTTTTAAATAAAGTTGCCTTTAAAAACAATGTGCTTCCATTTAAGAAAAGAGTATCAGGGTAAAAAGTTAGTAATTAGCTGATAGTTTATCACTATGGCATATGATGGCATTTAGGGGCAGTGGTGGTAGAGTGGCTAGGATCTGGGAAAATCCATCTTTTGGAGGCTGATTTCAGTGTCTGTTCTAATTACGAAACTCCAAGGCCTACAACCATCTTTTGCTAAGATGCGTTGTTTTTAATTGACAAGGAGTAATTGTAAATATTTGCGGGGTGCGGTGTGACATTTCCATGTGTGTGCTCCATGGGCAGTGATCAGATCATTGGTAATTGGCATATCCGTCACCGGAGATACTCACCATGTGGTGTGCGGTCACCACTTCTGAATTGCTCCTTTGTCAGTCATGGATTGCATGCTGGGGACAGAGCACTGAAGACAGAGGAGGAATGAACTTTCAACATTAAGGTTCTGTTGAGATAGTGAAGTTTTTTTGCTCTTTACTGTTTGGGTAATAATATAACAATACTTTTTAAATTCACGTATTCTGAACTTTATGGCAAAGTCCTCAGCCTCTGACTCTCTGTTTGATGCCTCCGATTGAGTCTCACAGACCCAGCCATGTAAGGATCTGTGGGTGCTGGGTCACTAGTCTGCTTTTCTCAGGTACCCTTGTGATAGGTGGCATGGAAGGATGTCTCTGCAGAAGGCTCCTCGTGAGCGTGGTGTGGAACTTTTGTATGTGTCCATCATACATCAGGAGGAGGTGCCATCACCGAGCCAGCTGGGCAGGTGGCTTGGCAGGGCAGGGTGACCGACCAACAGCACAGGTTTGAATGGTGTGATAATCATCCCAGATGCTCACAGCCCAAAGGAAGGTGCCCTGCTTGCGGCTCTTACAAATGGATCACCGAAGGTAGCTGGGCCCACGAGAGTGGCTTTGCCTATCCTCTGCTATTTACAGTGGAAACTAAGGACTAAGGGCATCTGGAACCTGTGAACATCATTTGCCTCTTAGAGGCAACCTGGAAGCTTCATTGATTCTCTTCATCCTCTTCCTCCTCCTTTGTCTTCTCTTTGTCCAAAGAAAGCAAATAAATAAGTTTGGTCCACCTGTTCCTAAGGCTAAACTGGACAGAGTTCGAATGGGGATAATGCTGGCAGTTATGATAATGACCCAGTGTGCTGTGATTTGGTGATCCTGGTGCTGGCCTATTAGATCCACTCTCCCCAGGCACCCCAAAGCTTTCCCAGGGGACTTCCCCCTCAGCTTTCCTGCCTCCCTCCTCCTCCCCTCTCTCCAGCCCCATTTTCCAGTGATTTGCTTAGCAGTGCACAGTTGAGAAGCTGCAGACAGCAGTGAACACTAATGGCGCAGCTGCCCACTGGTCCAGTGTTTGTGCAAACCCAAGGTAGCACGTAGCAAGCCTGAGCAGCGAGTCCACCTCCATTTCTAAGAGGAAAGCAGGGTGTGTGTGTTCAAGGCGAATGGGCTTAGGAAGGGTGGCAGGCATCTGTGTGCACCTGCAGGTTGTGAGTCCATGGGGCAGGAGTCAGGCCGAGAAGGGAGTCTTGGAAGGTTTGAGGAAAGAGGAGATCCTGACACATCTGTGAGCACATGATTCACGGAAGGGTGTTTTGGGCAAAGAGGACAGCCTTTGCAGAGAGAAAGCGAGGTGGAATTCTAAGCCAAAGATGAATGTCCCCAGCTAACTATAGTTCTTGTGGTGTGCAGAGGGGAAGCAGTGGTCTTGTCTCTGTGCAGGTCTGGGTAATTGCAAGGGGAGCATAAAAGATCCCACCTCAAAGGCACATGCCCTGGCCACCCTGGGGCCTGCACCTTCTCCCTCTTCCCAGACATCTGACTGAGGCATTGTTCCGTTTCCCTGTCTCCCCCTGTCCCTTCTTCCTCTCCTCCACCCCGAATCTGCTTTTCTCCCAGGGTTCTCCAGTTTCCCTGAGCTGCCCAAACTAAGTAAAGATGTGGCTTCTCTAAGCCTCCTTCTTGGAGGTTTCCCCAGGGATGAAGCAAAATAACAGGAGAGATGTGGCTGTGAGCCTCTGGGCTTCTAGGTATCAGGCTGAGCTGGCTGGTCAGTGTAAGTCCTGCTCTTCGGGAGCCCAGTGGTTTTTTTTTTTTTTTCTGGAATAATGTTTTCTTGGATGCTGAGCTAATGTGGGGTCCTGGGGAACGAGCTGAACAACTTGGGAGGCAAGACTGTGGAAAACAGTCAGGCAGTTCCTTAAAAACTGAAGTACGGAATTACCATGTGGCCTAGCAATCCCACTCCCAGGGTTTATGCCCAATAGAATTAAAAATAGGTTCCCAAATAAAAACTCACATATGAACGCTCATGTCAGAGCTACTTGCGATCACCACAAAGTAGAAAGAATAGAAATGAACTCTCAGTGGAGAACATGTGAGCCATCTGCAGAGTGGAATATTATTCAGTCATGTACAGGAAGGCAGAGCTCATATATGCTACATTGTGGCTGAGCCTTTTAAAACATGATGCTCAGTGAAAGACGCGCATCACAGCAGGTCACATGTTGTGTGATTCTGGTTATTTGAATGTCCCTGATTGATGGCAAATCCACAGAAGGCAGAATGGGGGTGCCCAGGGGAGCAGGGAGGTGGGATAACTGCTCAATGGCTGCTGACTGTTTTCTTGGGGGATGAAGCAAATGTTTTGAAGCCAGATATGGTGGTGGTTATGCAACATTGTAACCGTACCGAATGCCACTCAGTGGTGCACTTCAAATGGTTTATTCCTTGCTACATGAATTTCATTTCCATAAAGAGCAAAAGCAAGAAAGTCCCTAGTGTGGGTTCCAAGGAAATGAGCTTGCCACATCGCACACAGTGTGCCCAGCCTGAAGCATGCTTTCAGGGAGACCCTCAGAGAAACGCTGTCCATCTGGAGGGCAGACACGGGGATGGCCCCGAGCATCAGGGCCCGGTTCCAGGGAAGTCTGACCCTCAGCACCCTGTGACCACCTCCTCCCCTGAGGAAGCTTGCAGCTTGGGAGGGTGACAGCAACTAGTGTCAGAAACAGACGACGAGAAAATGGGGAATGGACGGAGTTTTACAGCAATGCATTTTTAACTCCACTTCAGAATAGAGGAGGACATTTTAAAGAGCTTAAACCACACAGGATTTCCTTCAGTGTGATAATAAATACTCCAAAGTGCCCTTTTATGTTTAATAATTCAGGATCCGCTGAGTGTTGAAAGGTTTCCCTGTTTTGTCATTTTAAAAATCGAATAGTCATCGGTGAAAAAGTAATAGACGGAAATGTTTCCAAGCCGGGCCAGAGTCATGCACTGTAAAACCCCTTTGGAAATGGGTGTCTGAGTGTCCTGGGCAGCAGACGCCTGTAGGTCTGGAAGATTACAGACGGCTGAACACCTGCTGCGCCACTGCAGGAGGAGCAGAGTCCACTTCCGCCCCAGCAGTGTCTGCTGGTGACTCAGTGAGGTCGGGATGAAATTAGACAAAAAGCATATTGCTAGGACAGTGGCTGCCGTGGCCGTTCTTGAAGGTGCTCAGAATGTGGACAGCTGCAGGTCGGGAGCTGGAGATCTGGGAATTCTGGAGAAAAGTTGAAGTCAGTGGCTCTGTTTTCTTTTCTGGGACATGAACGCAAACATCCATGAAACTGGTTTGATAGCTCTGGCTGCAAACTGGGCCTTCACCTTGCATGTCACACCGGATTTTGGTGTCGTTGATCTTTAGAAAGGAAGCCAGTCTGTCCTGGCAAGCAGTGAGAAAGACATGACGCTTCCCAGGTTCGAAACTGAGTGGTCCTCCCAGGGCGTGGAGCGGGGTGGTGGATGGGCTACCGATGAAACTGCTTGGGCTGTCTTGCAGAAGAACCTGGGTGAGGCAGAGGGGATCCAGCATCATGGAAGGTTTCATCCCTGTCCAGCCACAGTCCGTTGCCCCTCTGTTTAAGCCTGGCTGTCAGTCGCTGCAGTAGGTCCCAGGATGCCGTCCAGAGGCCGGGGCAGCCCCTCTGCTGCAGGAGCTCACATGCTCTGAGCAAAGACAGCACTCAGGACTAAACAGCGACGGAGGCTTCCCACTGCCGGCCCCACAGCCACCAGTCTGCTCTCCCTTGGCAGTAGACCCCTTGGCCAGAGATCCATTAGTCATCGCAGATCTGCTCAAATTAGAGGGTAGTAAAACTGTGTCCCCAGCTCTTGTAATAGAGAGGGATCACCAGAAAAATGGCTGTGAACATTATTAGACGCATTTTTCTGGGAAATCCCTTTAACAGGGACTGATTCACTGGCTATGCAAGGGTCCATGTGCCGTTTCTCCCTTTCTCTCCCTGGATATATGACATTATCTGACTGTGGGGCAACTTTTAAATGTAGAATGTATGTATGTCCTGAGGGTGAGGGACAAGAAGGTTTAGGATGGACTGCCTAGCTCTGAACTTCTATGGAAGAAAAAACAATCAACCTATATTTTGTTTAAGCTAAAGTTATCTTGGGAAACTGTAAATAGCAACCGAACCCAGGTTAATGAGATCCAGGTGGAAGGAACAGGTTCAAGACCCGTTACGCGAGGCGCTTCAGACTAGAATTGTTTTGGATTGCAGATTTTTTTTTTAATATTTGCATGTATATGAGATAACTTGGGAACGAGGGGACACAAAGCTCAGTTGTGTTTCTTATACACCTTCACACAGCCTGGGGGAAAGTTCATATAATAGATAGTTTTATTATTTTTACAGCCTGCATTTTGGGTGCAGCCCATTACAGAAAGCCAGGTGCAGAAATTTCCACTTACAGTAGTACCACTATACTCAAATGTTTTGGATTTTCGTGCATTTGAGATTTTCCTATTAGGGATTCTCTACCTTTGCAAATACAGAATACTTTTTTGGAAGCAAATGCTGTTCTTCAGGCAATAAACAGGAAGGTGTGAAAGGGGAGGAATGAAAGAGGGCAGGGGAGGCCCCCTGAGGCCTGAATGGCAGGACGGGGTCAGCATGGGGTTAGGAAGCCACAGAAAGCAGAGTGGCCAGAGCATGGGAGAACCTGGAAATAGCATGAGATGAGATCGGAAAGGCAGGAGAAACTGGCTTCAGTGTTCTTGGGCCCTGTGAGAAACAGGGAGTTTATCCTGGGTGATGCAGGAGGTCTTTGTGTGGTAAGCAGGAGGATACCATGGCTGCCTGGTAGAGAGGGGACGTGGTGAGCATGGAGCCAGGAAGGCAAGTCAGGTGGTTGCTGCAGACCGCAGTGAGGACCAAGGTGCTAGTGGAGAGGCGCAGGGCATTTATTAGCAAGGGAATGCTAACAGAATTTGCAGGAGTTTGGGGAGTAATTAAACCCTAGACAGCCTGTGGGGAAGATGAACAGGAATATAGCAGTGTCATTCTCTCCACCAGAGCCACCTCACTGTGCAAAGCCAGTACAGAGGTGGGGGTGGCATGGGGGCTCAACCACTGCAACAGAATCAAAGAACCTGATTCCAGACCAGGTGGCCAATAGCACAGGGAAAGATATTCCTTATCACTAACCAATACGGAAATGAGATCGAAACTACCCCACACCCAGTAGGATAGTTCTGTTTAAAAAAAACAAAAGACCAAGTATTGGGAAAGATGGAGGGAAATTGGAATCCTTGTGTGCTGTTGGTAGAAATGCAAAATGGTACTACTGTTGTGGAAAGCAGTATGACAATCCCTCCAATTAGTAAACACAGGGTCACCACTTGATCCAGGAATTCTGCTTCTGAGTATACATTCAAAAGACCTGAAAGAGTGTCAAGGAAATAGACACATACTCATGTTCATGGCAGCATTATCCCTAATGACTAATTTAGAACTAATCCAAGTTCCTATTGATCGTGATGAATAGGCAAAAATATAATATATATATGTAGGTATGTGCATATATATAGACACACACATATACATGTATATATGTCCATGTTATACATGTGTATGTGTATATCACATGCATGTGTATATTTGATGTACACACCCACACACATGCACACAGTGGAATCTTACTCAATGGGAAGGGTCGGAAGTTCTGGCACATGGAACATAATGAATGGAGCTTGGCAGTCAGTTACGCAAAGACAGGTACAGTATCACTCCGCTTAGTTCAAGTTCTTAGCCCAGCAAAACTGTAGAGATCAAGAGTATACTGGGGATCCCAGGGAATGGGGAGAGGGAGTTATTGGTCAGTGGGTGCAGCATTTCTTTATAAGAAGGAAAGTGTTCTGCGGTGATGACCATACAACCATGGGAATGTACTTAATGCCACTTGAATAGCAAACGTTCTGTTGTACGTACCATATCAAGATAAAAATGATGGGAGAAAAACAACTCAGAGCAGGTCATTTTCTCCATGAGTCCTGTCCACCATCTTGCTGACCAATGGCATTTTCCAGTTTCCTATTTCCTTATGCAAACATCAACTTGGTGATTCCTTCTGAAAAGCCCTTGGTAACCCAGCAAAGGCAGCCTCTGCCTCCAGGGACATCTCACTGTCCAGGGAGTTAAGTAGAGATCTACGTGTGTCCGTAGATCTCACCCTCAGAAGGAACCTGAGTGGGAACTAGCCAAGGAGGACACGTGTGCATTTACATATGATTTGCATCTGTTTTGCATAGGACTGCACAAGCTGTGCTGTGTTCTCAAACATCACTCATGCTATATTTTAAGATTGTCACAATCTTTAACTAACATTTAGATCTGCAGCCAGGGTGCCCTAACTTTTCCAGCTCTCTATTTTTGCACCGGCTGCAACCTCCATCCTTGGGCATGGGGAGGCTCAAAGCCCTCCTAGCACTCTGGAGTCTCCCGGGGGTTGATCACATTCCCACAGGTGCCAGTCCTTCTAAGTGTCCATCTTTCAGGCTCTGTCTCCTCCCACCTCTGATCTTTCGCTCCCTTCTCAGGCCCTCCCCAAGGCCCTTGTCATGGGAAGGTCGGAGATGGCGCAGGGGCCACAGTGCTGCAAACACTTCAAATCTGGGAGAGATGTCCCTGTTTCCAAAGTTCCTCAGGCTTGAATGATGGGGGGATTATTCCCTGGAATTCCCCCCTTATATTCTGACTGCTGGCCTTCCCTCACCCCTTCCTCTTCCCTGGAATTTTCTTCCCCTCTCCCCATGCCCTCCTCAGTGCCCTCTCTTCCTCTCCTTCCCTCCTTGTCACCTCCTTCTTCCTCTTCGCCTCTCCTCTCCCATCTGCTCTCCGCCTGCCTTCTCTCTGTTCTCCTCTTTTCTGTCTCCTCTCTTCTTCTTCCTCCAAATTCTCAAAGTGTCATGATAACTTCCAGGATCTGTGACCGCTCACCAGCTGAAATTGGAAGATGGCAAGGTATCTTTGTGTGTTGACGGAGGAAGGAGAATTCAGCACCCTGACCATGCCGAGGGAGGCCAGCATGGATGAGGGCTATAGGAAGGCAGATGCAGAAAGAGGCGTGGGGTCGGGAGTGGGCACCGTGGCTGGAAAGCTTCTGCTGCAATGCTGGGCAGGGGAGCGACTGCTGATGTGTGTCAGTAAGGAGTCCCATGGCATCCCGTGTGGAAGGTACAACCCTGCGGCTCAGTGGAGAGCTATTAACTTGCTCATGTTTTCCCTCCTCTCTTTTTTTTTTAAGAGAGAAAGAATCAGTTTTACTTAGTTTTTCACGTGGCTTTTGTTGCTCCGACACCTTATGTAAGTGGTGCTGGGGTTCGAACCCAAGTCCTCGTGCATGACAGGAAAGCTTGGTAACTGCTGCGCCATGGCTCCAGCCCCTCCTCTTCATTTCTTTGGAATTTCATTTTACTGCAGTAAGAACACTGAACATGAAGTTGATCCTCTTGAATGTTTAGGTTTGCAGCACGGCATGCAGGCAGATCTCTAGATCCCACTCATCTTGCATAGAGTACCTACCTGGTAACTCCCAGCCCTGGAGTCACATTCACTCCTAGATCTGGGGTCCTCTTCTGTTGTAGATACTTCTTCCGGGCACTACGTACTTTCTGGGGATTACCCCAGGGATCTAAACTCCTTTTCCTTTCTCTTTTTCTTCTAACAATAATATGACAATCTCTTTATCCTGTGCTCTTCTGTGTGTGTGTGCATGTGTGTATGTGTGTGCACCTGTGTATGTGTATATGTGTATGCATGGTGTTCATGTGTGTATGTGTGTGCATGTGTGTATGTGTATATGTGTCTGCATGTGTGTTCATGTGTATGCATGGTGTTCATGTGTGTATGTGTGTGTGCATCTGTGTATGTGTGTGCACGTGTGTATGTATATATGTGTATGCATGTGTGTTCATGTGTGCGTTGTGTTCATGCATGTATGTGTGCATGTGTGTGCGTGTGCATGTATGCATGTGTACGTGTGTGTGTGACAGAGAGAAACCATGCTGCTCCCTTATGAAGTGGGCATGGAAACCACAGTGGATTCTTTGTTTTCCCTTGTTAAGGTTTAGATGTGAGGGGTCCCCTAAACACTCTCTTGTGAGGCAATACTAGAACATTCAGAGATGTAATGATCAGGAGAGCCCAAGCTAATCAGCATATTAATCCACTTGACTAGGTTAACTGGAGATGGCTGTAGGCAGGTGGGTGTGGGTGGAGGAGGTGGTCACCGGATCTGAGCCATTGGGTTTCTGTTTTGTCCCTGGTGAGGAGCTCCCTGCTTTCTTGTCACTGTGCCCTCAGCTGCGCCCTTTGGCCTTGATGTGCTGCCTCACTTCAGGCCTGGAGCAATGCAGCCAGCTGTCTACGGACTGAGCCTCTGGAACCATGAGCCCGAACAAACTATTCCTCCTCCACGTTGTTCTTGTCAGGTCTTTTGGTCACAGTGGTGAAAGAGCTGTCTGAAATACTCCCTTCTCTCCTCAAGTAAGATCAAGGTAGAGGCTGGGAGATGGAGAAAGGGTGGGAGGAGCCTTGGCTGGGTGCTGGGGAGCACTCCAATGGATAAGCCTATGGAAAGAACTGGAAGCCTCGATGGCACGTTCCTGCCCACCGTCTTTCTGTTACTGCCATCTGTGTGGACAGCGTGTGGTGCAGCTTGAAAGCTGCATTTCCATGTCTTCCTGTCCCTTAATGGCATTAACACATCCCTGGTCATCCAGCCTACAGTCTTTTTTGGTGGGTAGATAGAAAGAAAAGGAGCCACTGAGTCTTTTTAAAGGGCAAAAGTGACTTCAAGAACCCTCGTGATTACCTCCAGGAGGTGAGCTGACCCCTCACCATGGAGGGAACTGAATGTAGAGATTCCTGAGGGCAACTTTGTCCCGCTTACCCACCCAAAGCAAGGTGATCATTAGCTCTGCGTGCAGGGTGGTCTGTGTAGGACCACTGGCTTTCTCATGGGCTTTGCCTAGAAGCGAGAGGAATCCCTGGCAGGGCTTTGTGGAACACAGGTGTGGTGTGGCCACCAGGATGATAGTGGGCTTTCTGGTCTTAGATAAACCAGCATTGGGAGATCAACAAAATGCTTAGCCAATTTAGAGAAGTGCAAAGTAGTACTGAATGCAAAGGTGAGGTGATGGAACAGAGGACTTTCTAGGGAGACGAGGTGGACAAGGTAGATTATCCAGGGACTGACCTCCTGGCATGTGGTGCTGGCACAGCTTGGACCTGACTAGGGATGGGGAGCAGGTGCCTTTGAGATTGGGTGACATTGGATGTAACCCTGCCAAGAAAGCCTAATGGATCGCTTAGAAGTACCCTACGTGCATTTTTTAGCACTTAAGGTATTCACTCACAGGTATTTCTTTTATAAGACAGGAATTTGAAAGCTCTGGACAGAGAGTTGCCTGCAGTACCCTGACCCTCTGCCAATCACTGTGGCTAAGGCTGGTTTTATTGCCAGTCATACCGTGCTGGATTTGAAGTGCTAAGAACGTCGTCTTATCCCTCAGCTAGATCAGCTTTAAAAGGTGATCTTGGATTCCTGTCAAGTACGCAGCAAGGGTTTACGAAGTGACAAACACGTGCCCACAACATTTACTATGAGATTTCCTACGACTGAATTCCCAGGCCCGGCCAAGACAAGATACTCCATGGAGGAGTTCGGAAGGGGGTTTTTAGCACAGACCTTTTGAAACACAAGGCAGTTCTTTGAATTTTTAGGTTGGGATTTATAAACAATCCAAAAATACTCTCCTTATAAGGAAGAAAGATGGGAGGCTAGAGAAATCACCTTCGCTTGCATCCTGCCTATGTCTTCCTGCCGCCCTGCCCATCCTACTCTGCAGGCAAGTGCCACTTAGGGTGCGCAGGGCTCTGTGGCCTTTTGCAGCCAAATTAGCCCTTTGCGGCTCCTTGTACTCTCATGCTTCATCCTGGCAACTTCAAGGGCTTTATGGAAATGCCAGACGGATGGGTAGGTGCTTTTGTAGAGCTGGTCGCGGAGTCTTCAAATAACCCCATCCATCTTAATGGCATTTCTTACCTGATCAGCAAGAGGTGTACACTGCGTTTTCTTTTATAGCATCTTCATTACCTCCGAGCCATCCAGAGCTGCACATTTCCATGTAGACTGTGCCGTCAACCGGGTTTTATGGTGGTTCCCCTGGCCACACTCGGGCCCCTCGTCCGCCAGCTTCAGGTTGATCGGCCATGCATGTTTCCGATAAGATGGAACACACTTCTTATTTCACACTGTCCCTTCCAGGAATCTTTGTTCCTCTGTCCATTAGCTTTGCCTGAGAGAAGAACTCAGAAGTGCAAAATAACCCAAGCAGAAACCAAAATTAAATGCACCCCAGACGAGCCCTTCACCCCATACCTGGAACACAACAGGCGACAGCCCTTGTGGTTTGGGAGATGGAGTAATGGGTTGATCACTGATCCTGCTACACCCTATCGTGAAATGGATATGGGGACATTCCCCATTTCCAGCCAGATGAGTTCTTGGGATAATACTCAAAGGTGCAAAACTCTCATTACAGAGACTTACAGCAAACCTGTGCTCTGTGCTCAGGACTGTCACACGGCCTAAAGATGGGTGGAGGCAAAGATAGGTTTACTTATTTTTTAACAGAATCCAACAACTGAGTGGCTACTTGGGGTTCTCTGCGTGGTAGTTGCTTCTCGTCCCAGCAGGGTTGATTTGCTTGTGGTATCCAGTCCTGGTGGCCTGTACTCTAATCTGCATGGTAGAGGGCAGCCTGCCATCATTTGTCACCAGAGGACATCTTACTGGAGAAAGAGCTAGAGAGGAGACAAACAGTTCCCGTCCACCTCTGGAGGTGGTGATTTCCCCTCTCCCACGGTTGGACTTAGGGAAGTCCTGTCAGCTTATTTGGGGCCTCCTGGAAGTGGAGTTAACTTTCTCATCTTGCGTTGAACTTGACACCGGCCGTGGCCTCCAGCGAGATACAGCTCTAGGGGCCACCAGTCCTGCAGTGTAGGCAAGAGAGGCCACATGGCTGCAAGCATCCTAGAGTTTACCGTCTGTCTGTCCCTAGAGTTTGGCATTGGGAAGCAGGAATCTGATCAGGTCTCAGGTATGAAACTATACCCAAAATATCTCAATCTGTATGGGCTCACTTGTATTCCTACAAAATTCAAATGCCCATGGCCTGACCTCCAGGACTCACAGAGTGACCGTATCTGCAGATAACAGCCTTTGAAGATGCTGACGTTAAAATAAGGCCAGTGGGGTGGGCCCCAGTACCTAGGACCAGTGTGTTTATCAGAAGCAAAGATGAAGTCACACACAGAGTGATGACCACGTGGAGACCCAGGGATGTGGTGGCCTCTGTAAGCCAAGGAGGGTGACCTCAGAAGACACCAGTCCTGTTGACACCTCGGTCCCAGAACTGTGAGAAAGGCAGTTTCTGTTGTTAAGCCAC
This sequence comes from Aplodontia rufa, assembly GCA_004027875.1. NCBI lineage: Eukaryota > Metazoa > Chordata > Mammalia > Rodentia > Aplodontiidae > Aplodontia > Aplodontia rufa. Next base: position 20,733 of record PVKS010022573.1, on the reverse strand, counting down.
CCAGTCTGCAGTACCTGGTTTTGGCAGCCTGGCAAACTAACGCTCTAAGCCACCCTAAATGTGTTTCCATGAAAATGTGGAAGGGCTGGCCCCACAAATTCTAAACACAGCTGCTCCCAAGGAACCAGCCCACCGCAGGACTGCTACGAGGGCGTCACAGGGAATGGGGAAGGAGGCAGAGCCTCCCCCAAGCGGGTACCTCTCCCCCTCCCCCTCATGGTCCTGCAGCACAGGAAGCTCTGCCTGTTACCCCACCCTCTGGCCTCGTCACACATGGCTTGGCCAGGACAGCCTTCGCAGAGAGCATCTGTGTGCCCCTGCCTCCTGCCCAGCTTCCCAGCTGGTCACATGAGAGATGACCCGGTAGGCCCAGAGCTGGGGTTCAGCCATGCTGAGTGGAGGATGCGTCCCTGGAAGAATGGCGTGTAGGGAGACTGACGAGGCGGGCCTGCTCTGAGGAACATGGAAACCACCAGCCTATCGCTCATGCGGGTGTCTGCCGGGTATACTTCAGGAAGACAGGAAGACGGGCAAAGGGAAAACGCGAGGTCCGCTGCTAGCAGGTGCTTCCTCACCCTCTTCCTTCACCTCTGAAAAGTTCAAACCAGGATGGTGCAGCTCTCGGCAGGTTCTCAATGGCAAGAAAATCGGTGAGAGAGTCTGCAGGGCATAAGTCTTGCATCCACGCCATGCAAATGCCCATGTTCCACAGGAGTGATGTGCCCGTGACGGCAATGAGAATCAGAGCAATATCTGAGTCAGTGAGGACTCCACCCAAGAAACAACACCAGCAGAATGTTCATGTAAATGAGGATGTTTAGCGCAAGGATTCAGCTGAGCAAGTCTGGAATCCAAGTGGCCGGGCCACGAGGTCACCGTGGATCACGGTGCTCTCCCTCAGGGATGTCCCCTCTGCTCCTCGTGCCTTTCACTGACCAGGTCAGGCCCACCAAGCTTCCCAGGGCATCTCCTCCACTTAAAGACAGCTAACCATCACTGTCAGTCAACCTACAAATCTACACATCTTCCCAGCTGCACCTGCATTAGCCTCTGTCGGAATAATGGGGTGCTGTCGCCTGACCAGATGGGTACAGAAAACTCCCCGTCATAATGACGCCTCTGCCCAGTGCTGATTCTGGTGGCTACTGCTACTCTTGACTTTCTCTTGATGAGTCTGGTGTGCTACTGAGATTATTCTAGGTCTTTTTAAAAAAATTTTTAAAGAGAAGAACAGTGAGAGAGAGAGAGAGAGAGCATCAATTTTATTTACTTTTTCATGTGGCCTTTATTGCTCTGACACTTCATTGTGCATGTGGTAGTGGGGTTTGAAGCCACGTCATCATGTATGTCAGGCAAGCTCCGTAACTACTGAGCCACCGCTCCAGCCCCTATTCTAGGTCTTTTTTGATTTGCAACATTTTAAGGCCAATCCTCATTCTGAGAGAGGCTGCAAGGAAGAGCGGGGCCACTAGGTGTATACCCAGCGTCACACAGGGTTAAAATGAAGGCTTGTGTGACTAGCTGTGATGTGCAAGGTGAGGACTATAATTAATAGTGTGTTTGACTACGGTGGCCACTCCACTAGTATATGGGAATCAAGACAAGTATATCTAAACGTAGCAGCACTGTATCCTCCCATATCTGTGGCCTAGGAAGAAGCAGGCCTGTGTGAGCTCCAGATCTAGACCTTTGACCCTTGGACTTGGGGCTGGCATGGGGACAGACATTCTGGACTTAGCTCTCCATTATTGATAAGTACAGGAAATATTGAAAGCTCTAAGGAGCATCTTCCCTGTAGAAAATAGTTGTGGAATCTTAAGCAAGGGGCAGGGCTTCTGTAATCCAGAGCAAGGTGGCTCTGCGCATCTCTAGGCAAAAACGAGTGGGAACCTGAGCCACCTCCACTCTGGGGTCCCAGGTGCCTTTCCTCCTCAGCTCTGTGCCAGGTGGAGGGCTCAGAGGAGCTTGTCTCTAGGCCACTGAAAGCCTGACATCTTCCTCTGGTTCATCCTCCGCCCTTCGCAGGAGGGACTTGCAGCATTTCCTAATATAAATGCAAGCAAAATAAAATTAGAAATGTGCCGGTGGGGGAAAGCCAGCTACCCACAGGCGCCATAAATTGCCTTTCCCTCGCAGCCCTCCTCCCTCTGCCCACCCCGCCTCACCCCCAGCAAGGAACCCCAAATAACCTGCCTTCCCTGGCTGAGCCGCTGGCTCTGGAAGAGCAGGACCAGGAAGGTTCCAGAGAAGTCAGTGGAGTGACGCTTCACTGATGTCCTGTGGTCAGGTGAGACCAGTGCAAGAGAAAAGAGATGACAACCAGGCAGGTGGCAGGTCCCGAAGGCAACTGATGCCAACCATGTGACAGGTGCCACTTAGGGTCAAGGGAAGGAAACCAGAATGAGAACAAGCTGCCACGTGCCACACCACAGAGGCCCTCCCTGTGAGATGTTTTGCTTCTGTGCCCAGCACTGGGACACCTCTGTTCTGGGGGAAAGTCTGTGCTTGTCCCATCAGCACCTGCTCCCTCACGGTTTTAAATGTCTGTGCTCACTTAGGGTGCACAGAATTCCAAAATCTGGGTGCACCCTAGGGGAAGGGTTCTCATCACCACCAGGATCCCTAAAATGTGCCTGACCAGGCCACACCTACTCCAGTGGACCCAGAATTCTGGAGGTGGGGCCTGGGCACTATCCTTTTTGCTAGCTGCTGAGATTATTCTAGGTTTAATCTGATTTGCAACATTTTTAGGGCTATCTCATTTAATCATCCAATGTCCACTGAGAACTCTGGCAGACGGGGGTGCTCTCACTGGCTGCTTAAGAAAAAGGCCAGAGGAACCCCAGCCTCGTACCTGAGGGTCATTTTGGAGGGTAGAGGGAGGTGACAGTTGTGGGGCTACATTAGTGGTATTGGTGGTAGAAGAGGTTGCATGTGACCTGTTATTAAGCTATTGAATGCCAACTCACGCTTTGAACATTTACGCAGCTGCCTTCCTTTGACCTTCCTGATAATCCTTAAGGCAAGCTTGGTTGCACCTCCTGCTTGACTTTATTGACAGGAAGAGATAAATGAGAACCAAGGTGTCTGATGACTTCCCACGATCTTCCTGTGAAGGGCGTTGAGAGCAGATGGTTATAGGTCACCCAGATCTGAGATCCCACCCACCTTAAAACACCAGGTCAGGCAAGGGGCAGGTCACTGGAACAATGTCCCAGGCAGGGGAGAGAGATGTCAGGTGCCCCTCCTCTGTCAATTAACGGCTTCCCACTCTGGCTACAGAATAGGTCTCCTGGAATGGAGACCTAAGTCCGGCCCCAGCCCAACTGAAGACACGCTGAGGAAGCTGGAAATAGCGTGATGATTGCTATTTCCTTTATGTTTCTCAAGCAGTGGGAAGCCAGAGTGGAAAATAATCTCTGCCTGAGATTTAAGATCCTCAAAATACGATCCATAGCTCATGGGCCCCTTCCAAGTTTTCCTACTTGAGTATTTAGTGAAGATGTGAGTGGTAGCCCTTCACATGCCAACAGCGCCGGAAAACAGGAGTGGAGAACTGACAGATGCTATCCCGTTTCATCATCCGACAGGGTGGAATGAGGGAACCCAGTGTCCAGGGGGCCAGGGGCACGTCTGATGGGTCAGCAGGACAGGAGAGCACCACCAGCCGACGCAGCCTTCCTAAAGTGGGTGTAGACCCTTCATGTAGTCAAGGATGGCTTCCTCTATTTTTCTCCTACTTTTCCTTCCCCAGAGGACTTCTGAGGTCTAATTTCTTATGCATGTGGGTGGAGGACGATCTTTACCATGGCTTAATGATCTTACCCAGCAAACCCGCCTCCCTCCAGAGGCCTGTTCTAGCAGATGGCCTGACCCTGGTTGTCCCCGCTGATCACCTGGGGGTCATCCTCGGTTCCTCCTCTGTCCACCCAATAAGTCAGCTGGCTTTGCCACACCTGCCAGACACAAGCTCTCCCTCCATCGCCACCACCTCTCTGGTCCACGCACTCCTGGCTCTTGGTCAGGAGACTTGTCCTGGCTTCTGTTTGGTCAGCCCTGATCTCCACCACTTTCCTTCCATCTTCTGAAGCCAGAAAAATATGTTTTAGCACAGCTGTGATGGTACGTACCCCTGTGCCGCTCAGCACGCCTCCCTCACTCCTCTGATCCCCGACTGGAAAGTCCTGCGTGGTCTCTGTCTTCTCTAGCCTCCTTTCTCTCCGCCGTCTCTTTCCCTCTCTCAGCCCCACCTCTGCAAATTGAAGCAGGCAAAGACTCTTGGTTTTTACAACTGTGACATATAAGAGGTTATAAAAGGGGTGGTCCGGGTAGCTTGAGTTGGGGCGTGCAAATCTCTGTTTATTTTTTAAACAACTTTATTGAAATACAATTTCCATATGGAAAAATGCATGCATTTTAAGTGTGTGGTAGGGTGGATGTTTTTAGTTATTTGCAGAATTGTGCAGCCATCGCCACCATCAGATGTTCTAAATTTGATCCACAATCACAATATTCTAAATATTTTAAAAAGCTCCTTGGAAATATACACATTCATTCCCCCTTTCTCTCAACCCTAGGCAACCACTAAACTACTTTCTGTTCCTAAAACGCTGCCTCTTCTGGATAATGCATATCAACGGAACGGCAGGGTCATCCCTCTGTGTCTGGCCTCTGCCACTCAGCGCGGTGTTCTCCAGCCTCCCCAGCTTGCAGCACCCATTGCCAGGGAGGCTCCATTGCGTGGATGCACCGTGCTGGTGGGCCCTGGGTTTGCTTCCCCTTTCTGGCTCTTGTCGATCATGCCACCCTCTGCATATTGGTTGAGAACCTCCGGGAGTCCAGTTTCCCCACTTGCTCTCAGCAGTTCAGCCCACCTCCCCTTCTCTGCCCTGATTTCTCTTCCGTAATGCGGAATCATAACAGCATCCACCTTGTGAGTCTTTGTAAAAATTGCCCGTGATGGTCCAAGTGCAGAGTCCCGCATGCACCGGGGATGGAGTGAGCACCCCGTATACCCCAGCAGCTGCCTAAGGTCCCATTTGGGTCGGCCGCAGTCCTTGGGACAGATAGTCACCTTGTCATACAGTTCAGTAGCTCCCGTCCATCCTTTTCAAGAACCCTGCAATGCATTCATTATTTCTCCAGTTTGCACTGAGTCTGTCTTAGGGAAGGCAGGTGTGTGCTCAGGTGTGGGGCAGAGGATTGAGACCAGTCACGGTGTGGACCCTGCATTCCTGGCGAGGGCATCTGCTGTCCACTCACCCTTGACAACCACCCCACATCTCTCATGGCTCTGCAATGGCTGGCAGTGCGGCTAGTGTTCAAGCGCTTGGCCCAAAGGAGGAAATGCCAACATGGACACACGTCTTGACCAGGGCAAGGTCTGCTCGGTGGATGGTCTCTGTTCTCTTTCCTCCTTATTCGCAGCAGAAGACACTACGGTGAGACATCAGAAAGTACTTCCTCATAGTGAGGGTACTGAATCCTGAATAGCTCATCTGAGAGGAGGCTACGGCATTTTCTCCACCGAGTATACGTGCATGTTTGTGTGTGCGTGCATTCCGTGCGTGTGTTGGCACGTTCCCATGCATATATGTGCACTTATGCACATCTGCATTTGTGTATGCGTTTGAGTACACATGTGGCTGTGTATGTGTGTGCATGTGTGCTTGTATATGCGTGTGGGTGCGGAAAGCCAGCGCTGTGATCCTTTCTCCAGGTAAGCCTAACCTGTTCTCTTTTTCTTCCTGAATCCGGCTCACTCATCCGCAATTCACTATTCTACACTATCAAAGATTCCGCTGGTGTTCGCAATCTACAAACCACTCGCCCATGATCTAGGCCACCATCAGCAGGTGCTTTCTTTATTTAGTGTCCCGGGAGACACACAGAGATGCAAAGAGAGATGAAGATGGGGATCGTGGGAGAGGTGGCGGGAGAGGGAAATCTGCGAGGACTGGGGGCAGAGGGCCCACGCGGGAGGATGTTGTGTGCGATAGAGAAGTAACTACTGGTCACTCTTTCACAAACCTCCACAATGATTGAGCAGAGGAGTCAGGAACAATTCTCGCATGATTTTGTTAGAGAAGATGCGGTTTCACTTCGGGTTTGGAGGGTGTGTGTGGTTTCCTTGCCGTGACCTTGTCAAGTCATCTCAGAGATAAGAAAGGTTTTGGGGCAGGGATTGCTTGGTCTGTCTCTTCCCTGGCCGTGACACAATCAGGCTGAAAGTGTCAGAATTTGGCGCTGCCTTGAGGTGGGCTTGCGCCTGGCCACCACCTCATGCCTCATGCGTCCTGGGCTGCTAGGAGGCCCCGCACAGCCTCTCTCGGGATGCCGCGGCCATGCATCCGCTCCCACAGACCTGCCTGTTATGTGCTGCTGGGCACAAGGAAAGGGGGGTGCAAAAGCAACCCTGCAAATGAACCTGACATTGGCCACAGCAACCTTCATTATCCCCCTCGTCACAGGCAGCCGGGCTGGCTTTTGTCAGCCCCGCTTGGAGAATCCTTGTTAATTCACCCCCATGAAAATGGACGTTTCGTACACATAATTAATGAAGAGGCAGGCAGCATGTTCCACCAATTAACACCACAGGGAAAAGTAAAATGGGCTTTCTTTCGTGTGTTGTGCCAAAGTTAAGGACTGTAACACACAGCAAATAAATAGAGATGCTTTTAATGAGCCGCAAGATCGAGCTGAATAACTCAGAAAGGATGGTGGGTGAGCACTGCCAACGCGGTGCACCGTTAAGGGTAATCGACGAGCGGAGTTAGAAGTTTTGGGGAAAAGGGGACCTTCGTTACAGCTCATTTATAAGTGTGTGTTACCCTGAAAGTTGCTGTTAGGTATGTTAACGGATGTAATGCGCGGTCAAAAACAAATATGATAGACGAGGCATTTTGCGGTGGCCGAAAGTGCGGTTCCCGGCTGTTCAAGAAAGACTGAGGGAGCTGAATTTGTCGCGGTTGATGCAATTGTTTTTGTCTTACTCGAAGTAAAGCTGGCTCCTCCTGCACATCCCCACTCCCAGCGCACCCTGGAAACAGAAGGAAGGGGTTTTTAAGAGTGGTCTTGGCTCCATTCCATTCCTTTTAGAAAGCCAGATGGATAATTTAATTATTTTCTCTGTGTTCCTGAGATTAAAACGTGACCTTCCGCCGAAGGGATTCTCATTGTTTCTGAAGGAGCAAGAACATTTTACCAAGTTTCCAGGCCAAAGAGAAAGCCATTAGATCCAAAATTAGATAAAGTTAGCATTCAGCAGCTATTTTAGGGATTTTCAGTACTGAGTTCAATGGGTTTTGTTAATGTGGTGTATTTGGCCCCATTAAGAGTGGAGTTACACCCATTCAGAGTGACTTGGGACATATGCCAAACATCTAACAGCCGACGACTGTCCTGCCACCCCTCCCCTCTGCCTGCTCTCAGTCAGCACAGGGATGTTGCAGGTGGATGTTTGTCCTTAGTCGGGAGCTCTGACACCAATGGCACCAGCATGATTCAACATGGTGCCCAGCGATGGGCTTCCATCCTGCCCGTCTCTCCCGGCTCCGGCGTCTCACGAGCTGAGTGGAATCCCACTTTCCTTCACGCAGCATGGCCAACAGGTCAGTGTGTTGTTGCTCAAAGAAAGAACAACACATTACCATCTGCAGAAGGAATTGACCACTGAAACTTTAAGGGGCTTCCTGTTGATTCTAAGAGTGGGACCTTCCTAAGCGATTTGTTCAAAGTTGACCGTGTGTGATATCAGCCAATTGTGCCGCCTTGATGTGACCCAAGTGTCAAATGAGTCTCTGGAAAGCTCCACCACTTTTCACGATGCAGGCGCCAGCTTCCGTCTTCCTTCCACTTGAGGGCATTTACCTGTACTTATGAATTATTAGCGGTGTAAATGATGGATGGGTCATGGTATTTTTCAGATTGTGGTCCCCGAACCGGTCTCAGACTCATCTTGGATGTCGGTTTCGAGGGGGTTGACCAGGCTGCCCTCAGACCTATCGTATCAGGGGTGGCTCCAGAGGCAACTTGTGAGTGGGCATCTTGGTGTCTGTACAGCCCTATGATTCCTTGATCTCTGAGCACATTTAACACCCATTCTCCTTTCTGTCTGTCCTGACTCACCTCCCCTGTGGGAATGTTTTATTCAGTGGGTTCTTCAGAAATCTCGATACAAAAACTAATGAGGAGGGGACACCTGTCCACATAAGAGAGCACTGCCTCTGTCACCAGCTGTAACCATGGAGAACTTGGTTCCTGAGATGTACCATCAGACCAAATCAAAATGTGTATTACATTATGGCTTACATTTCAAGTTCTCTGTCAAAACAAACTGTTCCTTTTATTTATTTTTTTTAAAGAGAGAGAGGAACAGTGAGAGAAAGAGAATTAATTTATTCCATTTTGCACGTGGCTTTCATTGCTCTGACACTTCGTTGTGTACGTGACGCTGGGGTTTGAACCTGCATCCTCATGCATGCCAGGCAAGCACCGTAACCACTGAGCCACTACTTCATCCTGACCTGTGCGTTTTAAAGAGTGTAAATTAAAACTGCTGCTTTGCACATGGTAAGGGCTCACGAAAGTTTTTGGAAACCATTGGAGTAAGAACTTCACAGCCACCAGGCAGGCCTTGGAAGGCTACGTGACCGATTATAAAATGGAAATCCTTAGTTCTAACTCTTTCCTTTATAATTTGTCCCCTACCTCATATATACACGTTTTTAAAGTACTTCAAAATTTCTGTGCAAATACTCAGTGCCCCAGGAGGTTTCTTATTCTACTGGAATGGTCCTGTCTTTCAGAAATGAGATCAGAGACTGACAAGATGTTGAGACCAAAGCACAGATTCCTCTTCTCAGAGGAGCCCCTGATAGATTTTCATCAGTCCACGCACGCTGACGTCTTGGCGTGTCCAGCTACAAAATGGGTAGACAACGAGGAAGTGCAGAGCGGTTTTCTGAGTCTCAAATTTCTTCTGCGGTGGAAACCGGGAGAGAGGTGGTGTGTTATTTTTACCATTATTAGCCAACTGCCAGTCATTTATAGTTTCCTCGCACAGACACGAAGCCGGGTTTTGAGTACTGTGTGTCACCCCCTCCAGCTGAAAGAATGAAAGGCACTGGTGAACATCTCAGCAAAGAAAACGGTTCCTCATTTCAAAAGCCCAGCTGCAGGTGCGAGAGTGCCACGGAAATGGCCACACCATGGGGCAGGTGGTCCACAAAGACCTTCAGCTCCTCTTCACTTAGGTCATTTTGCAGGAGTGCAATGAGTCCCAGCAATTAAAGTTCTAACACTGCATTTGACAGGCAAATGGACTGAGTGTGGAGTCTTGTGGTAGCTCCTGTGTCAGTCCCAATTATTAATACATTCCTCAGCAAGCAGACTTTACTCGTTCATTCTTTCTGAACAGTTAGGGCATGTGGCAGCCCAGAGCTCTGTCAAAATGAATTGTCCCCCTTGAAAAGTTGACAGTGCAGGGAAGTGACAGGCTCTCCGGATAACAGGACCCGAGAGAGTAGCGGAGCAGCAAGTGGTGGGGTTAGGCCTGTCAGTTAACTGCCTGGGTTCAAATCCTCTTTCCACCAGTTGAGCTCTGTGTGTTTTGCACAAGTTTGTAGTCCAGGAGCCGTGTCTCCTCACAGGGCTGTTGTGCAGATTACATGCTGGTGTCGTCGGACACTGGACACACAGAATATTCTCTATTATTATAAAAGGAATCATGAGGAGCTGGCTCCAGCTCACAGCTCCGAGCAGCTCTACAGAGTTGAGTTCCACTCTTCAAGGGCTTCCTTTAAAGGGTGTTTGTTCAGGATCCTCACCATGGCCCTCCTCCACCTTCCACCCGTTACATAATTAAGCAAGATTGCAGGGTGGATCCCTGCATAGAGGTCAGCAGTGGCCTGAGAGACTGGTGTGACCGGAGGTGGCCACATGGGTCTCCAGGTCCCAGAAGCAGATGAACAGGATTGAGCAGCCAGGACAAGGAAATAATAAATAAATAAATAAATAAATAAATAAATAAAAAGGGCTGGGAATGTGGCTCAGTGGGTAAGCACCCTGGATTCAGTTCCTGATGTGAATAGATAAATGCTTCTGCCTGGTTGCTTAGCACACCTCTGAGCTGAAGTGTACAAATCCGAAACTGGACATTTGCCAGGATGCACACGACGAGTCTGCGTGTGCTCAGGTACCTTCTGCAGTAAAGGGTGGTGAACGCACATCAGTAAAACATACACTGCTAATGCCTGTTTCTATTTTTGACTGCTGGGTGCAGAGATGGCTTCCTACGTTTAATCTTCTAGGTCTTGCAAGATCCAGGTTTGCACATAACATTTTCCACCCTGATGGTTCCATTTCCTAAAAAATACCTCAGTTGAGGAACTTACTTAATGTAACAGCTTAATGGGAAGAGGGCCAGCATGCTAATATTCCAATCACAAAATGGCTTCTTTTAGTCTTATTACAAGCGAACATTATGGGATGCATCCCTTTAAATGGCAGCAATGCCGTCCAGCAAGCTTCATCTGGCCAGACTCATCCCACCAGTCCTCCAGCTCGGGGCATCTGAGCTGTGTCCCTGGGAATCTGTCCCACCCCGTGTGTGTCCTGCCCTGCCGTCCTGGGCCTCAGCTGTAAAGCCGGAGCCACAAACGGCCAAGAGTGGGCCTCAGCACTGGAGCTGTTGGAACCGGGGTGGGAGGAGATGTGGACATGGGGATCAGCTGCCGGACCTCAGCTGAGGACAGCGGGGATGAGATGGGGCGGTCACGGCTCCCAGTGAAAGGGGTTACTTGTTCCAAAGGGAATAGGAGGGTCCAATGTGCTGTGTTGCAGAGGAGCAGCTAATAATGTAAATCCAGTCCGTGGGGGCCCCCGTGTTAGGACAAGCCCGGCCGTGAGGGTCCATGGTGTGATCTGAAGACCACCAGCACCCTGAGCACCACCAGGGAGCTCCTGGGGCTGAGAGGGGCTCTTCTTCCCCTTTCAGGGCGTCACCTCCATGTAACGGGGACACAAGGAATTCAAGTTCACGGCAGGCACACCCTCCGTTAAGGAAGGCAGAGAGAAGGGGCGGTATGTGGGGGCACCCTGCATGGGCTCTCCCCGTGCTGGCATGTTCAGCGGCTCCTGTTGCCCATGGAGAAAGGAGCTGCCTCCCGTGGCTCGGCCCGCTGTTGGGGCAGTGCTGAGTGCTTACCTAACCAGGCTCCATAGGTGGGCCTTCCAGAGGTCTCCAAAGCCAGGAGGCAGAGACCCAGCAACGGTCATCAGACCTGGAGCCCCAGCTCCCCGCAGGGTTTGAGTTTCTGCACTCCTCTGCCGCAGATCAGTGAGCACACCGTGTCCCTAAAAACACCCAAGCCAGGGGCTGCGCTGCGCTCTGCAGGCTCACCAGGCGAGTGCACTGGATGATTTGCTGATACAGATGGGGACTGGGCTTGCTCCTGTGTGTGTGTTTGCAAAACAGCATTGCTGTTTTCAAAGAAGTGCTTTTCTGACTTCTCCCCATCCCTCCCGGGACACAAATGGCTGAGGTTAAGATGTAGCTGTCCCCTCTGGCGATGCCTGCATCTTTCTTTGCCCAGGTTCCTGCCTGGTCGGCTTCAGTTACTTGTAGGATCTTGTTGGCTGTGGAGACATTGTAGTCCGCACGTCCTGCAGCCGTGGTACCACAGCTCTCCTCTACGCCACTGTGCCCTGAGGCAGCCCGCTCCGCAGTCCTGCAGGACACACCCCGTGCCGGCATGTCCCCAGGTCTCTGTCCCCTGTGTGCCACTCTGTGCGCCCAGGGAGGGGCCTGGCCCCAGCCGTCTCTGTTCTCACCCCGCCCCCTTTGTTTAGCTGCTGTGTCTGTCACCTTCATCTCCATGGTGTGGGAATCCAGCATGCTCTCTACCCAACCGTGTTAATAAACCACTTAAAATATGCAATTTTATTCAGGATTATTTATCTAGCTATCTCCACGGAAGTGCCACTTCTGCATCTCTCACATACAGTGGCTTCCTTGTGGGATGCTTTTAGGGTCTGACGGCAGAGGAAGCACAAAGGCCAGGACCCAGTCCTCCCGGAGGGGGTGAGGTGGGAGCACCCTTCTGCCTCCAGGCTGGGCTGCAGGCACCACCTCACCTAGGCACCAGAAGCTTTGCCGTGCTTGGCAGGTGCAGGAAACTGATCTCAGAGCTGGAGCTCAGCAGCTGGGAGCCCCTGGCCCTGGCCAGCTCCCCCTGGGCTGCTTTCGCTCCTCGTCTTGACGACAGATGACCGGTCTCATGAGTCCCTCCCTCCTAGTGGGATCTGGGTGCTGCAGCACATGGAGCAGCCACCCTGGCCCTTCCCAGAGAGTGACAAATGAATCACCTGGTGCTGCTGAGGTCCCCAGGGTGCAGCTCACCTGACTGAGAACCTTCCCGCCATGGGAAGCAGGAACCACACCTGGCCTAGGTGGTGGATTCCCAGTGTGTGTTCCTGGGATGCATGGGTGAGCACCTCCTGGTCCCAGATGAGGTTAAGATCCATCCCTAAGGAAAAGCAGAAGCTCTATGGTTATTATACTTCACACATTAGGAGAAGAACCAAGGGCTCCTTTCCACTGCCTCCTCCTCTCTGCCAACTATCATTATTGAATAAGTTCAATGAAAGTTTCTTTCTTTTTTTTTTAAGAACAGTGAGAGAGAGAGAGACAGAATCAATTTTTTTATTGAGTTTTTCACATGGCTTTCATTGCTCTGACACTTAGTTGTGTACATGGGTGCTGGGGTTTGAACCCGTGTGCACGTGCCTGCCAGGCAAATGCTGTAACCCTGAGCCACCACTCCATCCTGAAAGTCTCTTTAATGAAGGCCTATATCATCCTTATGGCTCTGTGAAGTAGAGTCTTCACTCTGTGGCCATTGTAAATAGGTGTTCTCATTTAATTTAACTTCCTCAGTGATTCATCAAGGTATGTAATAGTGGAAAAATTTTACAGAATGGGAAATTGAGAACCAGGGAGGTTAAGTAATTTTCCCAAGGCCACACAGCTCTAAAGTAGTGGAAACCCAATTTGGCTAGTGGCGTTCTGAATCCTTTTCTCTGTCTGCCCCTTACTGGCCGTGGTTCTTGCTCCATCCAGTCAATGCTCAACGCAGGATAACAGAGGGATGTTAATCCCAAGGTGAACCAGGCAAAGAGCTTAAGTAGACTCAACCATGCTTTCCATTCCAACCTCTGTTATAGGGAAATAGATTAAAAACCATAAATTAGGTTCGCTTGGATATGAGAAGTGTTTTCCAGAGCTACAGCTCCCCATTGTCTCTGGAATCATGAGGGTCAGAAGATGAATGGGTGGAAGCAGAGGGCAGAATAATGTTACCAGGCTTGATGAGGAAGGGTCAAGCGAGGAGAAGATGCACCAGGGGATGGGAACCGAAGGCTGAGAAAGAAGAGCGCACACGAGATGTTTCTAAGAGACTCAAGGAGAAACATAAAGAAGGAAGAAACGCTCTAAAAGGTCAGAAAAAGTAGTCAAGTAAGAAGCAAAGTAATTTAAACATAAAAACGGAAATCTGCAGGTACCTCTTTCATGCTTCAGAAAACGTCGGTCTTAAACCTTGCAGTGTCCCAATGATCCATCACAATCTTCTGCAAGGCACTAAGACACGCTGCTCCCCCAAAGCTGATGATTTCCTGAAATGGCCCAAATTTCCTTAAAGAACAAAATGGAGCCACTAAGCTTTCTTGACATTAACCTTAAAGATAATGATGTGTCGGACCTTGTCCTGTGAAGGGTGGGTGGAGAGGGCCTGTGCAGACAGACAGCGCCATTCCTCAGGAGCTGCCAAGGAGAGCTTGAAGATGCGTGGGAGGTTAGAGGTGTCAGGGGAGGAAGGGAGGGAGGGAGAGAGCTAAAAGAAATGCACCTCCGTCCCTCTCCTCCCCATTCCTCCTCTTCTAGTTAGACGGCAAAAACCACTTGGGAAGTGATCGTAAATGAAAAGCTCACCCCGCCAGCACCTGCCCTGGCGGACACAGCATTGAACCCACTGGGCGTGGCAGGGGTGGTCCTCTCCTTTGGCTACTCCTTTCTGGCTCTGGGGTCAGCTCCCATGGGAACCGGTTCACCATCCTGGCTTGGGTGGCCCTGATGAAGCAGATCAGCCTTGTCCCCTGTTGGGCTCCTTGGGAAGGAGCAGGCTGGCCCTCGGGGCAGAATGAAGTGCTGCATGGACAGGTGGGGCCTCCGGTCCAGGAGGACAGGAGAGGATGGCAGTGTGTCCCCCAGTGGCTTTCCAGGCCTTCGTTCTGGCGCTTGTGATCATCAGCAAATACCGAAGGGAGAGCCACTTGAGGCTGAAAGTGACCCGCGAGGTCACCTCAGCCAGGGGCACGGATCGACACGGCTGGAATCTGCTCTTTGAACTTCACTATGTCCATTCCGTGTGGTGCCTGTTTTTTCCCCAGCAGAACAGCACCGCAGCTCACCTTACCCCTAGATGATGGCCAGATGTCCTAGAGACAAGATCTCCTCCCCAAAGGTAGTGGCCGTAATTCTACCCTCTGCTAGGAGGCAGCCCGGTCACTGTCCTTGCGTTGAGGTCCTCAACACCTGGACTCCAGCATCAGTGGCTTCCAGGTGGGGACCTAAGCAAATACGTCCAGCCACCTGAGCGTGGGGACCTTTTCACTACTGTAGGGATTCCAGTGTCCCCTTTCTCCACAACTCGGCTCCCAGAAGTGGGGTTATCTTCCTGCAAGCTACGGAAGAGGACACTAGCTCAGAATCCCCACCTGCCAGGAGAGCAACCCAGGAAGCTAAAGCTTCCCTCTTGGCTGGTCTCTGATGACCCAGCTAAAAGATAAGAGAGGCGTATGACTGCTTTGCTGTGGGTCCATCACTAAACAATCAGAACAAGCCAGGAATGGGTGACTGCGCTGGATGCAAGGACCTGGAGTGTGAGAATTAGCTACCAGCAACTCAAATGTCCAACAACAGAGAAATGCATGAATAAAGTACAGTCTGTCGCTGTCATGGAATATTACTGAGCCATGCAAAGGCATAAGGTTCTGACATACACTCCAGTGTGGACAAATGACAACACCATGTTAAGAAGCCAAACACTACAGTTCACACAGCACGTGACTCCACTCATGGAATATTCAGAGTAGGTAAATCCATAGGAAGGGAAACGAGCTGCAGCTAGGGGCTGGGAGGAGGGGTAACTGCCTAAGGGGTAAGTGTTTTCTTTTGGGAGTCGCAATATTTTGGAACCGGGTAGAGGTGACATCTGTAGACATTTCCAATGACTGAGTTATTCGATTTATATAGTTAACGTCAGCACTCACAAAGACCACCAAGGAGACCCAGGTGGAAAGCTTCCGTGAGATATGGAGCTTGCTTGATTGAACCACCTGCTCCTGTTGTAAAGTGGGTGACCATGAGTTTCAACCAAGCTTATCTTCATTCGATATCCGGATTTGGAAACTACTAGATGCTCAGTAAATAGTGCGCATGCAGATAAACCCCTCTGCACGCACATGTGCCCATTGCCACCCATTGGCTGCTACTGAATAGGTGGATGTGCCGGGCTCAGATGACACACGTGTACACAGTGGCGCGTGCCGTCAGCAAGTCCTGTCAAGCATGCACCGCGATGGTTCTGAGATTGCTGTTTGCCCATCTCCACACCGGTCAGGCTGCCTTGCCCCTTTCTTGGAAGCTGCGATGGTCTCCTTTCCCCATTTCTGTCTCTTTTACTTCTTCCCTCTTCCCAGAACAGCCTGCGTGCCCCTGGGGCTGCTTCCTTCCTGGCTCGAAACCCCACTGCACCTGGAGTTAATTCCAACCTCGTTCACAGAAAGCCCTGAAGTCTACCTCCTGCTTCCTTTCTAAACATGCTCTCTCCTTCTCATAGACGCCGGCTCTTCCATGCTGGGTCCTTTCCCTCCTGGACAGTCACCCCTTCAAAGAGCCATCCCAGTGCTTCTCTATTCTCTGCCAGGACACCCTGTCCCCTTGCTTCCAAAACAGTGTCACCCTTTGTTCTTTTAAACTTGGTGGCCTTCGTCTTCGCTCTTCATCCAGCCTCACGTCGAATGCAGCTCTGCTGGTGGACGCAGCGAGATCTGTTAGACGTTAGCTGAGATCTGTCAGAACGTCGGTATGATCATAGTCCCGAGCATTCTCCAAAGTCTGCGCTGCCCTGAAGTACAAATCTGTGGAACGATTTTGGGAATGCACTTAGGATTTACGTTCCCGATGCCCGGCTGCTGCTCCCTCTCGGCCGCCTCCACAAGGAGCATGCCCTTTGCGCAGGGAAGCAGCTGTGGAAGGTCGAGCCCTTCTTTTATTTTGACGTTCGTCTCAGGGAGGCATAACAACGCTTGGGAATTCATTAAATGACAGTTGTCAACTCCCTTCTCTGGTTTACTTTGCCCAACGCAATCCTATTAAGGGAAAAGCTAATTGACCACCACCTCCTTTTCTGCTGAGCTTAGCCAGAAGTCAATCACCGCTCGCCGGGAGCTGCTCCGACTGCTTAGCCAATGGACAAATTTCCATCTTGACTGGCCTGGCTGCTCCTACGAGAATACATACGAATGTGCTTAATTCTATTTTGATTCTTTTCATTTTCAGCAAAACCAAGACAGCCCCATGAAGTTACACGATTA
This sequence comes from Aplodontia rufa, assembly GCA_004027875.1. Taxonomy (NCBI): domain Eukaryota; kingdom Metazoa; phylum Chordata; class Mammalia; order Rodentia; family Aplodontiidae; genus Aplodontia; species Aplodontia rufa. The sequence continues at coordinate 4,077 of PVKS010022573.1, read as the reverse complement.
GAAGAAGAAAGGGGCGGTGTGGAAATTATTTCATGAGCGTTCCTAGTCTATTTCCAGTGCGCTCGGCTCTGTGCACTGAAGTCTCTTTTGCTGTCCAACGTCCTCGTCAAGTATGTGGGTCACGTAGGCAATCAAGTCCTGGTGTGCGGCAAGTGAGGCCAAGTCCTCATCCGCTGGAGGCCAGGGACTCCCAGGGCACATAACTGCACCGGCAGGGAAACAGCAGCCTTCCCATGGATCAGCCTCCTGCGGGATCTTCCTGCTGTGATGCCCTGGGCAAGGACAAGGGATCCATTTGGAAGCCTTCCCTCTGTTTGTCAGACAATCCCCAAGAGAGGAAGCCCAGCCCTTGCGGGGAGGAAACTGGGGGGGCAACTTGCTTCAACAACGAAGGGGGCTGGGCCCCAGCTTCTGCCTTCCACAGGGAGCACGAGTACTGTGCGCTGGGTTGAAGTAGGCACTCAAAGGCAAAGTCCTCTGTTGGAAGGAGCCAAAAAAATTAAAATAATATATAAAGCAAGCTGGCTGTTTGACTAAATCTCTCCAAACACCTGTCCTGAATGGGGCGAGAGTAATAGAGCACATTCAAACTCATTTTCAATTTCCAAAAAAAAGCAAGAAACTCCATTTTGGGTACATGGACTTTTTTTCGCATTTAATGGATAGAAATTTTATATATCCCATAAGAATTATTCACGAACATCTCCCAATTCCATTTTCCAAGATCTATTGTAGACTTGCCTTTATAGCCGTAGCTAGGATCCAAGAAATTTATTTCTACTGCCGCAGTCCAAAAAACGGAATGTCTAATGAGTTTCCACTGGGCGAGTGGCGGCCGTGGTGGAACTCTGCTCTGGGAGACGTGCTTCCCTGGGAGGCGAGGCCTGAGACTCTGCACACGGGCAGTCCTCACACTAACGAGGGGTCGCTGGGCGTCGGAGCACTTTAAAATGTTCACATTCCTAGAAAGGAGAGGAGAGTTCTAGGGTGCGGATTTGCATTTCCATTTAAAAGGAGGGTCAGTGAGCAACTCATTGCAGATGGACAGGGTGAAGGAAGCAGCCTCTGGTGGTGCCACCGGACTCAGTTGGAGAGAACATATGTGCACAGTAGCAAAGTGCGGAGGGTTTTTCTCTCTGTCCTGCAGACATCATAAACTACCCAGGAGAAACTCCTCACTGGTGGCACTGCACAAGCCCTGTGACTACGTCACCTGTCTGGAGGGAACAGATAATATTCTAAGGGAAGGGTGGGGGCTGCTTTTGCCCTTTGCCTTCTTGGGAAATCGTTTCTGGTGATGGACAAGTCTGTGCGGACGAACAAGCTGCTGCCCGTCCTGTTCTTTAAGAGCATCCTTTCCCAAGCTACAGAGAACCCTTCCCTTTTTTCCTTCCCAGCTATTTATTTATTTAAGGCTTGGTCCAAAATTTTTTTTAAATGTTTAAATCTAAGCACTATCCTGTATCAGGCTGCACTAAAAACAATGCTTTATTAACACCGTTTCAGCTTTCACGCTGGAAGACTATTAATCAATGAGGCCGCGTGGGTCCGTATGAATATGGATCACTGTCTCCTTGCCCTCCTGAGAATGTTCTCTCATGATGACAGCCTGTTTCAATATTCATTAGGAAGCATGCGTTTTCTGGATCACACTGTAGCTGATTAGTGATGAGTGTGGCTTAGCAAGACCGTGGCCATCTTGCTTCATCAGCCCCTGAGATCAAGACGATCCTGGGACAAGTCTGTCTGGACTCGGCTCCAGAGTTTCAGGAATGAGACTGTTTTCTTATTTGTGTTCCATCTTGGACACCTAAACAGTGCTTATATTATGCATTAATCTGGTCATAATTAATATCCGCCAAAAAACAAGGCAAATATTCCAGTGGTGTGTTTTAAATCTCTAAAGGGAAGCCCCAGCCCTCCGTATCATGAACCAGGGCTAATGAGGCTGGTTTAACAACGTATTGTTGTAGCTCAGTTTAGAGAGAAAACATCAAGTGTGTGACCATTGTCCCCTTCCCATGTTGCTCAGGGTGCTGTACCTGCCCCCGCCGGCTCTCCCACCCCAGACTCCTGCTCTCCTCTCAGCTGTCCCGCAATCTGCACAAACCTCTTTCTGCTCCTCGGTTTTCAGACGCCTCCATCCCACTGCCATCCTGCGTCTGGCCTTGTTCCCATCTGTTTTTGTAATTACTGTCACATGAACAGTCACCTCCAAGTGGGAAACGGTCCCTTGTAAGATAGAACACAGTCGTCAACTTCCCAGAGAGTGGGAATTCTGTATTTTGGTGGTTGTTTTGAGAAATAATTTAGTAACTTTAAAAAAATAAAATAGATTCTCAGGCATTGTGGGCATGCCACAGCCGTCAGTGGCCTGAATAGTCCAGCAGCCATTGCAGAGTCAGTGGTAAGGCGGATGTCTCAGGCCTGGGTTGGCACCATCTGGCTCTCAGCACAACCGGCCTCACCTTCTCCAGATGCTCCTTTCCCCCAGGATCCCTAGCAACGTCACTCTGAGCGATCTGACCACTTGGAGCTGCGGCTTGTGAACTCTGTGGCCTAGGATAAGCTGGCTTTGGAAGAGGTGAGCTGTTCTTTCCCTCTTAAAAGGAAGACACTGTGTCACCCATCAGCCAGGTCTGAGAGCGGTAGATGGCAGTGTGGGACTTGGGGTGCATCCAGCTGCTTCCCAAACTTCCTGGGGACCACAGACCACAGCACAGCAGTGAACACAGATGGCAGAGCGGCAGGCCAGGGGGCCAGATGCGGACACAGAAGATAGCTTCCCTTGCCTGGCATCTGGGTTCTCGCCGTGTGACCCACATGCTGGACCAAGTGGTCCCAACTGGGACCATGAGTCCCCCAACCTTTCTCCCTGCATTTCTGCTCAGTCTTGAGATGGGCTCTCAGAGAGGGGAGCAGGGACTCTGGCCATGCTGCTAGCTGAATGTCCTGCGTGAAATGATCAAAGCACCAGGAGCAGGTCTGTCTATAATCCCCTTCCCCAACTGGGTGCAGCTCAAAGGGCCTCTGCTCACTTGCAGAGCTGAGTGCGGAAGGGAGGGAGTGAAGCTAGCAGCCAGGAGGCTCCGGAGCTGGACCCACCGGCTGCCTCTCCCGCCTCTGCCTCTCTCTCTTTCAGAGTAAGCTGTTTTCTGCTCCTGTGCCAATCACACCTAAGTTCTTGAAACAGACTTGCTTCCCCTCCTCCATGGCACCAAACGCCCCCTCTGCCCTCATCATGAGCTGGAGACTTTTCCTTCCTCATCCTTCAAGGTTTGGACCAAGCAAAACATCCTGGGGAGAAGCCTCTTCTGTCTTCTCCCTGTCTTGTGTGCACGATGAGCCCGCCTTTCCTCCCGCCACCCCTTCCTTCACTGCCATTCCTGAAACACAGTTGGATACAACCACACCTGTTGGCTGCTGGGACAGTCTGAGAAAACGTGGGATCAGTTGGAGGGAGACCTCCAGAATGTGTGTGTGTGGCGTGTGCGTGTGTGGGTGTATGTGTGTGTGTGTGGAGTGTATGCGTGTGGGAGGGTGTATGTGCGTGTGTGGGTGAATGTGTGGGTGTGTATGTGTGGGTGTTTGTGGGTGTACGCGTGTGTGTGGGGTGTATGTGTGTGTGTGTATGCATGTGTGTGGGTGAATGTGCGTGTGCGTGGGTGTATGTGGGTGTGTGTGGGTGTATGAGCGTGTGTGTGGGTAAATGTGCATGTGTGTGTATGTGTGGGTGTGGGTGGGTGTATTCATGTGGGGGTGTATGAGCATGTGTGTGGGGTGTATGCGTGTGAGTGGGTGAATGTGTGTGTGGGTGGGTGGGTGTATGCAGGTATGTGTTTGTGGGTGTATGTGCATGTGTGTGGGTGTATGTGCATGTATGGGGGTGTATGTGGGTGTGTGGGGGTGTATGCGCGTGCGTGTGTGTGGGTGTATGCAGGTATGTGTTTGTGGGTGTATGTGTATGTGCATGTGTGGGTGTATGTGGGTATGTGGGGGTGTATGTGTGTGTGGGTGGGTGTATGCATGTGGGGGTGTATGAGCATGTGTGTGGGTGAATGTGTGTGTGGGTGGGTG
>PVKS010022572.1:18811-33638 GCA_004027875.1 Aplodontia rufa | reverse complement strand
CCACTCCTGTCTCTGGGGAGTGAACACAGCTGAACAGGGGCTGTGTCGGGGTGTGGGTGTGAGCTCCCCAGGTGAGGAGGGCAGAGACAGTGCTGGAGATGGACAGGCCATTCCTGGAGGACCAGGGAAGTCATGTCACTAACTCACAACCTGGAGTACCCTAGCCCCCACCACGCGGGCCCTGAAACTTCCAGGAATGGGACGTCAGGGAAGCAAGCAGCTTGTCACGTTGCCCGCAGGCACGCTGCACATCCAACACGGGTCACTTTCCCAACGTCCCTTCCCAGGACAGTCCCCCCTGTGACCTTGCCAGAGCAGGCCAGGCCTGTCTCCCACAGCACCCTCCACCCTGCCTCCAGCCTTTGATTCCAAGGGCACGATGCCTCCTCACCTCCTCGGCCAGGCTCCCCCACCTCAGTGGAAGTAGGGTCTCCCTTCTTTGAACCCCAGCCTGACCTTCTTTATATGTGTTTAGTCCCAGCCCCTGGGGTTGCAGGAAGGCAAATTCTGTGTCTCTGCTGTGTTCAGGGCCCTCCCTTACCTAGTGCAAGACCCAGCACATAACAGATGCTCAGTAAAGACTCGTGAAGGGAAGAGTAAGGAAGGGCAGGAAGGAGGGAGGAGGAGGAAAGGACAAAGGGAAGAAGGAAGAAGAGGAATTTGAAACACTGGGGTCATCTGGGCCCTGGATGGGTGTTCTTCGAGACGCCCTGCCCTGTGTCCAGGGAGACCTTTGGGCAGGGGGAGTTAGACTGCCGCTCAGCCCTGCTGGCCGTGTCTCTGCAGGGCATGCCGGTCCCCCACGCAGACACCTTGTCTGCACTTGTCTGTCCGTAACTGGCTGCTTCCTTACAAGGAGCGGAGCAGCAGCTGCCCCTCCATGCCTCTTGACTCTGACAGATGACAGAGCACAGGGCAGGTCTGAAGGGTGCGGAGTAGGTGGGGACGGGGACAAGGCCACGCAGGCTTCAGGGGAGCTGTGGCCTCCAGGATGCCGCCTTGTGCTGGGAGCAGGATTCAGAGCCCTCCAGACGGGGCCGTGGCTGCGCTAAAGGCTGCTGGGATTTGAGAAAGAGAGGGCTGTCCACACCTTGGGACCTGCAGAGCTTGGGTAAAGGAGAGCACCTGCGTCTCCTGGGAACAGCAAGCCCAGCCTTGCCCAAGGTCACCCACCAAGCCTGCTCTCCCAGAGCCCAGAGAGCGCTTTGGGATTTGCGTCTTGTGCACTCTGTCGCCGTGCTGGGGATATTTCTGTCTGGGAAGGGTCCTGATCCCCACATAGAGGGTCTCCTTCACCCAGCTATCCTCCTCTCTGGCAGCTTGGAAAGCAGGAGGAGCTGGGGGAGATCACCTGCCGGGCCAGGCTGCCATCCAGGGAGCTCCCATCCGGTGCCAGGCTGTGCTGGCTGCTTGACATAGATCTCAAAATCACTCTGAGGGTAGTGGGACTTAGAATTTCTTTGTAACTTTCTTCTTGCTTAATTTTCAAGCAGTAATTTTGTTTCATTCGAAAGCAACAGTTATCAAATGACATCAAGATGTTACAGTTGTAATTGCCACCTTCACATAAGGAAGCAGGGCTCAGGGAGGTTAGGGAACTTGGTTAAGGTCACACAGCCAACAGATATTGGAGTCCGGAGATGAACCCAGCTCTGCCTGACTCCAGATCTGATCTTCCACATTACCCACCCCACCACCGCTGAGGAGAGATGACCAGAGGGCTAGGCTGCTGCTTCTTCCTTTTTATAAAATTCCTCTTCCTGTCTACTTGATATTTCCTAGCGTGCCCCACCAGAAGGAGCAGGATCCGGGGTTTTTCTCATCTCTAATTCTTGCTACTCAAAGTTGGGGCATCAGTATCTTCCTGGAACAGGAAGGGCAGGATCCCAGGCTCCACCCATGCTGGAACCTCCCTCCCGGTTCCAGGCCACAGCTAGGCCTTAACAGTAGCTTAGGACAGAGGGGGGCCTTGTCCCTAGGGGCCTCTAAGGTCCCCACCATGCTTCCTGGGTCTCATCAACCTGTGAAACTGAGCTCCAGGCCCTCGCAGAATCATAGAATGGAACAAACAGATCGGCTCACATTTGGAGCCCACTGTGAATGCGGGTGAGAAAAGAGCCATCATTCCTGAGGATCGTGGTTCCTGCTGAGTTTCCCTCCCGAGTGAGGTGGAAGCTGCGACGTTGGGCAGATGGGTTTCTTGGTCTGAGTCCTGGCCAGCGATGATCAAGCGGCTGAAAGGCTCACTGTCACCCAGCCTGGGTTGAGGCTCTGTCTCCAGCCGCCCTGTCCCCTAAGCAGCAGTTCGTGACCTTGGAGCCGCGTGTTCCATCCTGCTGGAATTTATTCTTAGCAACACAATTTAGCTACTGTCATTGCAAATGGATTATTCTACAAACTGGCCCTATTATAAGTGGGTTAAATCAGCTCCTGGGAGCCTGGGGACAAATGCCAGGCCAGGAAAACTGGCCCTAGAAAACCAGGAGCCTTGCAGACCCAGAGCAGGGCGGGACAAGAGGTCCCGCCTGGTGCAGGCTTTTAGGGGGCATTGGCTGCCCAGTTCACGTCCATGCAGCTGTCCTAGACGATGTCAGCCAAAGACCCTTCTGGGCTTTGTTCTAAACAGTTGCTGCTGACTGTTCGTCACCGTGGCACCTTTGACAGTCACTACCCATGGTGAACACTGACTTCTGCCTGGGGGAGCTGGACAGGCTCTGAGTGGCACGGTCGCCCACCAACACAGTGGGCTCGGTTACCGCGGTCATCCTGAGGGCCAGCTCTAAGGCTGAGAGTCCTTCAGCGCTGACCACACAGCCAATCCCCGTGATACTGCGCAGGTTCTACCAAGCAGGGACAGGAAACATGCAAAGGCAGAGCTTCCGCTGTTCCGGGAATCACCTAGTTATTTGTGTTGAAGATTTACTTTTATTATTATTATTTTTTTTTTAAATTTAAGAACTGGGACATGGGCCAAAGAGCTAAACAGAAACTTCTCAACAGAGGACATTGTGAATACATGAGAAAGTGCTCTAAATCACTAGCAGTCGGAGAAATGCAAAGCAAAACTACATTGAGATATCACCTCACGCCAGTCAGATTGGCAAAAATGAAGAATACTAATAATAACAGATGCTGGAGGGGCTGTGGAGAGATAGGCACACTAGCACACTGTTGGTGGAGCTGCAGACTGGTACAGCCCCTCTGGGAAGCAGTGCGGAGAATCCTCAAAAAACTAGGGATGAGCCCACCATACAATCCTGCTATTCCACTCCTGGGTATTTTTCCAGGGGATTTAGAATCAGCTCATTACAGTGACACAGTGAAATCGATGTTCATAGCAGCTCAATTTACAATAACTAAATTATGCAAACAACCCAGATGTCCCTCACTTATGAATGGATCAAAAAATTGTGGTACATATATACCATGGAGTTTTACTCAGCAATTAGAAACAATGATATTGCATCCTTTGAAGGTAAATGGATGGCTATGGAAGAAATCATGCTGAGCAAAGTTAGCCAAACCCAGAGACTCAACGGTCGAAATGTTTTCCCTCATCTGTGGAGGCTGGAGCTAAACCCAGGAGTTAAACCCAGGAGCTAAACCCAGGCTTGGGTGAAAGGTTGTCAGACTCATGCATTAGACCCAGCAAAGGCGTAAGAACACATAATCTAGGGGAACCATAGACATGTAGAGGGCAGAGGGAGAATAGGGAGGGATCTAGGGAGACATTCAACAATGTAGCACACTCTTTACCCTCCTGAGAATCCAAATAATACTTATGCAATCATTTAATTCTGTAAAATTCACAACATAAGCATTTATATTGCTTGTGGGGGCAAAATATAAAAGAATCAAGAATCTGGGGTGTGGGTGATGTGGGGGTAATTCTGGTTTAAGAACAAATGCATATCATATTGTTACTTTATATGCATTTATGATTGTACAATGACTCAGCTCCTTAATAAATTTTTTTTAAAAACCCAAAAATATGAAGGTTGAGAAATGTATGTCAAAGAAGATAGAAAAATATTAAAACTCTAACATTTTGCCAATATTTAACATTTTCACCAATAAAACTTTCTTTTAAAATTTTTTTTAAATCTTAAGAATTGGGGTGTTGTTGGCGGCACACATGGCCTCCCCATGCTAAGCATGTGGTATGTGCTCCACCACTGAGATGCACCCCAGACCCCACATTTAACCTTAAAACAGTGAATTGAGCAAACACTACACAAAAGTTTTGAATTTTTGCAAATTTCAGTGTATCCATGAACTATGAATCTGCATATATGAATACAGATGTGGGGATATACTGGAATGTGCTAAAAATGCCACTTTGGGTGTGAGACATGAGTGGTCCCAGTGTGGGGATGACCTGGCGTGGGGTTGCATGATTGAGCTGCTTCTAATGGCCCTGCTCCACGTCCCTTCCTGGCCTGCCTCGCTAGTTCCTCTGCCTGGGTCCTGATCCCCCAGAGGTGGGCGTCTGCTCCTCCCCCTTCTTCCCTAGTCTTGGAAAGGCCCCCAGATGCGTGGGTGACTAACGCTTCGCACACAGGATAAAAGATGAAAGAATGGAAATTCATAATGACCTTGACGGGCTGCAATGTCACACCAACAGCAGCCAGGTGGGGACAGAGGTGACGGCTCTGTGTCCTGTGAAGCAGCTGTGTATGTCTGCCATCTCGGTGACGGTTCTAGGTACACGCTCCCAGAATGGCATTTTTCTTGGTGAGAAGGACATGAGCCTTTGGGGACTGGGGTGAGAGCTACAGGTAGAATCTTTTTATTTTATTTTATTTGGCACTGGGGATTGGATGCAGGGATATTTTGTCACTGAGCTAAATTCCCCATCCTTGTTCATTTTTTCTTTGGAGACAAGGTCTCACCAAGTTGCTGAGAATCTCATTAAGTTGCTGAGGCTGGCCTCAAACTCATGATCCTCCTACCTCAGCCTCCCAAGTTCAGTCACCACCAGGCCTGGCTTATAGCTTGAATTTTGAAAGTCCTCCGAAGTGCATGTGTTAAAGGTTTGGTCCCCAACCTGCACAGCTTTTGGAATATGGTGGAAACTTTAGGAGGTGGGGCGTGGTGGAAGGAAGTTGACTAACATACTTTTTTTGGGGTGCTGAGGATTGAACTCAGGGCCTCTGAGCTATATCTGCAGCCCAAAGGTGTGTATTTAAAATACCTGTGGTTTACCATGTCTCGATTTTCTCCTTGTCAAGGACACTCGGTGCCATGTGGATAGACAGAGACTGGCTGGGCGGCAGAGCCTTTGGGAAGGCTGGGGCCGGTCTGGAGGCTGTTTACAGTTGCACCTTCCCCCATGTAGAAGCGCAGATCCACACCCAGGAAGTGTGGACACCACATGTGGACACCGTCCTCTTCTGGCCACTGTGATGGTGAAGTCTTGTCCCTTCCAGTGGCCAGGAGACAACGATCCCAGCCTTCTTGGGGTCTAATTCACTTGTGTTCTTCAGCAAGCCACTCCCTGCTAACGAGAGTGTGATGCTATGGTCAACTTCAAGTTTACAGATGTCCCCCAAATGTGGGGGTAACAGGCCCGGGACAGAGATGGCTAGGGTGACAGTCCTGAGACAGAGATGGCTGGGGTGACCCACTCTGGAGGGGTATGTGGAACCCAGGTGAGAGGCTGGCACCCTCAGCCATCCCTGGTGACAGGTGGGAGGCTGGCACCCTCAGCCATCCCTGGTGACTGCTTTCCACCTCTTTGTTTCTTCTGTCCTGTTGGCTCCCAGGGCTGGTGCTGCCCGGCCACCACTGCACTGTTCCCTTCACACCTCCTGCAGTGACGGGGACTTCTCGACCTGTCTCCTGTGCAGCCTGTGCCCTTGTTTGCCGATGACGGGGTGACAGGGGGACACTGCTCTCTGCTGGGAGCAGGGGAGGCGGGAAGCTGGGACAGGCCTTGGCTTCCCACCCCTCCACCCTCGCCCATCTAGTGGGCTCGCGTCCACCACTGCCATCCAGCCTTTCTGTGCTGGGAGGCCCCTCAGGTGACACGGGTGACGTGCATGGTGGAGTGTGCACAACACCCCCGAGATTCCTGTCCCACCATGTTGAAGACAGGACTTATTGTTCTTTTAGGAAAAGGACATTGTGCCAAGAAGGAGGGGTCACACCACTGTCCCTCCCTCCGCGGTTCCAACGGGGGAGGGGCTCGAGGACTTCCTGGGTTCTTCCGGCATCTTCTCCAATGTTCCAGGAATAGCCTGAGCTGTTTAGCTTGGTGCCCAGCCCCGGAGTGGCCACTGCGAGCTCAGTAGCTTTTTATGCAATTCGTGATGCCTAGCACACCCGTCGCGAACTGAAGAATGGCTGTGCGAGATTGGTGAAGTTTGTCATTCTGTTGTGAGCACGTGTGAACGTGTCAGGGCAGATGCCGCTGTTCTGAAAAATTACAATGCACCAATTAAAACCACTGATGCCGAGGGCGGCAGTGGCTCCCACTTACAGCGTCGGCCGATGGGCTGACTGTGACTAGCAGGGACCTCTGGAAGCTCAAGCCCACTTTGAACAGTGGCTCCGAGGAGCCAGGGACCAGCCCACCAGCCAGTTACGGCCAGGCCTCCCCGGGCCTGCACCCTGTGGATGTGGCCCCAGTGCGTTCCCAGGCGTCCTGTGGGAGCGGCCACCCTATGTGAGGATCAGAGGGTGGAAACGGGAGGCTGCCTCCAGTGCAAGGAGATTGGACTGGGTCCCCAGGTCAACAGGTCCAGCCGGCGTGATTGACACCGGGGGCTTCCTAGGAACAGGGAGAGAGCAGACTCATGCCCACCCCTCCCTGTGACTCCCTGTGACTCCCTGTGCTGCCTTGGGGCTCTGCCAGCAAGGAGACCACCACCAGCAGGGTGTGATCCCAGCCACTCAGCATCCCACTTAGCAAGACCCTGTCTCAAAATAAAAATATAGAAAGGGCTGGGGAAGTAGCTCAGTGGAAGAGAACCCCTGGGTTCAAACCCCGTACCAAAAAAAAGCAAAACAAAAAAACCAAAAAGAAGGCCACCAGATGGGAGCCACGCCCTCTCCCGTAACCCTCCAGTCTGGGCGGTCGCTGCCAGCCACAGGAGACCCCTGACCACCCGCTTTCCCCCTCCCGGGCCAGCCTCGTGAACTTCGTGTGCCACACCTGCTTCAAGAGGCAGGAGACGCTCCACCGCTGCGGCCAGTGCAAGTTTGCCCACTACTGTGACCGCACCTGCCAGAAGGACGCCTGGCTGGACCACAAGAGCGAGTGCTCGGCCATCAAGAGAGCCGGGAAGGTGCCCAATGAGAACATCAGGTCAGTGGGCCAGGGACGTCTGGTGGGGTGGCAGGTGAGGGCCGCAGGTGTGGGAGGCAAGTAGGGAGGCAGATGGGGAGGCAGGTGTGGAGGCAGATGGGGAGGCAGTAGGGAGGCAGATGGGGAGGCAGGTGTGGGAGTGTGGGAGGCAGGTGGGGAGGCAGGTGTGGGGGCAGATGGGGAGGCAGGTATGGAGGCAGGTGTGGAGGCAGGTGGGGTGGCCGCTCCTGCCTGAGGCCAGTGCACACCAGGAAAGGGGATTCACTTCCGTCACTTATTCTCTTGGCTCAAGGGGACACCTAGGTGTCCACCGTGTGCGACCACACTGCAGCCCCACTGGAGCAGATGGGCAAGCTCCCTTTGGTGCTGTCCAGTGCTTGCTTTTAATAATGACCTGCCAGTCTTTAAAACTTGGGGATTTTCACCAGGTCTGTTGGTGCACGCCTCTAATCCCAGTGGCTCTGGAGGCTGAGGCAGGAGGGTCACAAGTTCGAAGCCACCCTCAGCAACTTAGCAAGACCCTCAGCAACTTAGTGAGAACCTGTCTCAAAATAAAAAAATAAAAAGGGCTGGGGATGTGGTTCAGTGGTTAAGCACTGCTGGGTCCAACCCTCATCCCAAAGAGAGAGAGAGAGAGAGAGAGAGATTTTCACATTAAAAAAATTAAGGTTTCTGGCTTCTCTTGAAACAGCAACCAAAGCCGAGATCTGACAATGGGCCGGACACAATAACACCTGTCCCTAGAAAGTAGTTTGCCCAGTCGCCCTGCTGCCCCCATGGCTTCCCTGTGGCCCTGCTCCCCAGTCCTGCTGCCCCTGTGACCTCTGTGTGGCCCCTGCACTCCCAGTCCTCCTGCCCTGGGCCTCCGTGTGGCCCCTGCACCCCCCAGGCCTGCTTCCCCTGTGCCTCTGTGCATCCCCTGCTCCCCAGTCCTCTGCAGGACTGGAGGTCCACCATTGGATGGTTCAGAGAGGTCAAGTGACGTTCCCAGTCACACAGTAACATGAAAACTCTCCGACCCAAGTCATTTGACAGGCTGCCCAGTGCTCATCCAGGCAGCTTTCCGTCAGGAGAGACTCAGTCCACCTCGCCGGTCCTCAGACCGCGGGGCCTGGCTCCTGCTGTCCCTGCAGATTTATTTATTCCGCACCCTTGCTCCGGCCATCTGGGCCTTCCTGCCGCTTCTCCGTGAGGCAGAGCTCCTTCCTTCCTCAGGGTCTTTGCACTGGCTCTTTCCCCCAGCCGCAGAGCCGGCTCCTGCCCACTCCAGTGCCAGCTCAATGCCCCTGCTCTGTGGCACCTCCTGATGCCCTCAGCTCCCCTGACACGGCCACTCTCTGGGGCCGCCGTGTTTGATTTTCTGCACAGCATTTAATGCTGTTTATGATGCTGGCTAACTCACGTCTGTTCAGGGCCCGCCCTGGGCCTGGCACGCATGGGGCTGCAGGATGCGCGTGTGTGACGCTGCCCTCCCCGCAGGCTGGCGGCCCGCATCATGTGGCGGGTGGAGCGAGAGGGCACGGGGCTCACCGAGGGCTGCCTGGTGGCCGTGGATGACCTGCAGAACCACGTGGAGCACTTCGGGGAGGAGGAGCAGAAGGAGCTGCGGGTGGACATGGACGGGTTCCTGCAGTACTGGCCGCCCCAGAGCCAGCAGTTCAGCACGCAGTACATCTCCCACGTCTTCGGAGTGGTGCGGCCACCCTTCTTGCTCCTTGCCCCGTGGGCGGGGGGGGCCAGCCGTAGCTGCGGGGCCCTGCAGGGTGCAGACCCTTGGAGGGCCCTCTGCTCCCCAAGGCCTCCTGTCTTTCCCTTCCGCGCCTGGGGACAGGCCTCTAAGCAGCCCCTTTTCAACTGGAGACCCTAGCGTGTATCATAAAGGACAGAGGTGGCCAGAGGGAATTGTCCCGCTAAGAGGTTTCCAGAAGGTGCAGGTGCAGACCAGGAGGGGAGACCGGGAGACCGAGGGGGCCACCAGCCTTGGATGAAGGCCTCTCGCCCCTACCCTCCAGCTCTACTTACTGTGAGATCGCACCTGCCTAGGCTGAAGCTTGCACCCAAACACAAACTGGGTTCGGTGGCAACTTATCTTCCTGCTTATCAGCACCTTATAAATTTTCTCCTGTCTGCATTGAAAACAAAACCTGATCCCCAGCCCTTCCTGCCCCACAGTCAGATTGGAAATGAAACCCTTCCTCTCCCCAGGTCTGTGGGGTTGACAGGGAGCCTGGAGCAGTGGGGTTTGGGAGCAGGGAGGGGATCAGGGCTTCCTGATGGGGACAGTGGAGCCCGCAGTGGCTGCTAGAGTCCAGGAGGTGGAAGGCTGGGCCTGGCGGGTCGGAAGCTCCGGCTCTGGGTGAGCATGCCTTCCTTCTGATGTGGTGCTGGTGATTGGCATCGGGCTGGGGGTCAGTGAAATGACCATGGCAAGGTCATACCTGGCCTGTCTCAGGCCTGGGCCTGCAGAGAGAGAGAGAGAGAGAGAGAGAGAGAGGGAGGTTAGGGGACCGGGGAGGAGCTGCTGCCACAGTGCCTCTTGCTCCGGGGAGGCCGGTCTTCAGCTGATTGGCGGGGACCCGCCCACAGTGTAGAGGCCCCTGAGCTTTTCTCAAAGTTCATGGGGTTAACAGTTACCTTCCCATCAGCATGTGGACCTATAATGCACCAATAAAAAGTGTGGGCAAAAAAGTTAATCTCTTCCAAAAAAAATAACTTCATGGAAACATACGTAATAAAGTTTGACCAAATAAAGTCACACCACGGCCCGGCCATGCTGACCCATAAGTGTAACCCCCATGGCTGCCCACACGGGGTTGTCCCACTCAATCTTTGCCAAGGTCTCTGTCACAGAACTGAGGCTCATGGAGGTTTCAGGACCTCTGAAGGCCACAGTGCCCAAGGAAAGTCTGCTGCCCGTAGCCCTAGGGTGAGCGGCTGTGATAGCCCCACCCTGGGTGTCCCTAGGGGGCTGGGGACTAACTGATCCCACCTACAGATGGCGTCCAGCTCCCATGGGTTGCCTCCCGCGATTGCTGGCGTCTGCTGGGAGTTTGTGGGGAAAGCGGCTCCCCTCCCCAACCGTACAATTTTCAAGGAAAAGAGAAGCAGCTGAATCCACATCCATGGTATCAACTTGATTTGCCCTGAGTTCTAGAGGCAGGGGTTAAAGGCATCCCTCTTCTGATTCAGATCTGTGAACAGAAGTACACACTGAACGCCACGACTCAGGAGGCTGAGGCAGGAGTGTGGCTAGTTGGAGGCCAGCCCGGGCAACTTAGCGAGACCCTGTCTCAGAATAAAATGAATAAGAGCTGGGTTTGCAGCCCAGTGCAAAAGCGCCCCTGGGTCCAGCCCCAGTACCAGAAAAAACAAAACACAGCAGACAAAAACTAATGCAAAAGAGATGTCAATCCCGTATGGTGTGCGGCCACAGGAACTGTGGGTGGGCAGGCAGAGTAAGGCGGGAGAGACAAGCAGAGTGCAAGTGCCTGTGCACACTCACACATGACCACACACATACCCACACCCATTCATGCACACACGCACACACACAAATACACACTCACACACTTACACACTCACCCATGTACACACCCACACCCACACTCATTCACTCACACATGCACACACACAAATACACACTCACACACTTACACACCCATGTACACACACTCATTCACTCACACATGCACACGCTCATGTACACTTACACACTCACCCATGTACACACTCACACACGTATACACACTCATTCACTCACACATATATACTCATGCACACTAACTCACACACTTATACATACATTCACTCACACACATGCACACACACATACTCACATGCACACTTGCAAAATACATTCACACACATACACACTTATACACACACTCATTCTCTCACATACACACTCACACACTTATGACACACTCATTCACTCACATGTATACATTCACAATACACTCACACATACAAATACACATACACACTCACATACATGTATTCTTACACACATACACTCATTCACTCACACACATACACACATACACTCATACGCACTCATTCACTCAATACACACTCGCACACACACACATACACACATTCACTCACGTGTATATACACATACATTCATTCACACATGTACACACTCAAGCAGAAATACATTCGCATACATGCATACTTACACACATACACTCATTAACTCACATGTGCACACACTCACACACACACACACTCACACATACATACACTTTCACACATCACATACTCACACACTGTCACACTCACAAGTCTCTCACACTCACCATACACACATTCTCTCACACTCTTGCACACTCATACACTCATGCACATACACACTATACAGTTACACTTACACACATACTCTTACACTCACACATACACTCTTATGTATACACACATGCACACACACACACACACTCATACACAGACTCATGTACACACACATATGCACTCACACACACTTATACAAACACACAGCAAGGGCACAGAGAGAAAGACCAAGACGTGCCAAGGGGCACTCGCACGAGCTCAGACACAGAAAAGGGCCCCGAGGTGTGGTCTTGGCCTTCCTGGAGCAGAGCCAGCAACGGGGCACTGGCCTTGTGGTCACTTCAGTCACCCGAGCAGGGGCTCTCTGGGGTGGGCTGGGCCCTGGCTGGACTGCTGGGACGTGTGCTGACAGCCTCCGTCTCGTCCTCCGGCAGATCAGCTGCAACGGCTTCACGCTCAGTGACCAGCGAGGCCTGCAGGCAGTGGGCGTGGGCATCTTCCCCAACTTGGGCCTGGTGAACCATGACTGCTGGCCCAACTGCACCGTCATCTTCAACAACGGCAAGTGAGTGCGTCTCCCACGTGCGGGGGTGAGGGAGGCCGGGCTGGCTCTTCTGCACTGCACCAAGGTCGCCCCCTGGAACCCGTGTGCCGCCAGGTGGAGCCCACTGTGGACTAATGGGGCAGATGGGGAGGAGGAGATCAGAGTTCCGCGTGACCCTGTTCTGAGTCTCTGCTAGTTTCCCGAGGCTGCCTGGCGAGTTAAATAAGCTTCTAGCTTCCACTTTAAGGTGGGAAGCCTAGAATTCTCTCTCTAGAGGCCATGGCAGAACTTAGGCTGTGAAAGGCTGGCAGGAGCATTCCTTACCCAAGGCTCCTCCAGGAATCAGAAGGAACATTTAGAGGGGCTTATGAAGGATGAAAGGACACTGTAGAAGTGTGGGTGGGGCCTGGAGCCATGCCTCGTGCTTGTAATCCCAGCAACTCAGGAGGTTGAGGCAGGAGGATCTCAAGTTCAAGGCCTGCCTCAGCAATTTAGCAAGACCCTGGCTTAAAATAGAAATAAAAGGCTGGGGATGTGGCTTGGTGGTCAAGTGCCCCTGGGTTCAACCCAGGATTTCACTGCCAGAAAGTGGGGGCAGAGTTCAAGACTCTAACAGGAGTGGAGAGGCCTCAAGGGCCAAGAACACAGGAGACCGCTGCCACCTCTGGACTTGGAGGGCCAGGGAGAGGCTGAGCCACAGTGGGGCCCTGATAGCTCAGCTGGACCTTGGCTGCCTGCAGAGAAGCCAGCGCAGGTACTGGGACTGACACCAGGGCTCTCTCCCCTTGGCCAAACCCTGGCCAGAGGCCAGAGGGGAAAGGGACCTGGTGACTAGACCCTTGGAGTTGAGCCCTGTGGAGGCACCATGGAGAGGAACCTACCAGTGAAGTGTGTCCTGGGCGTCCAGAGGAGGGTGTGAGGCCCAAGCGGTTCTGGTTCCGTAAGGCTAAGGTCAGGTGCAAGCTGACTCTGAGCCTTTACCATTAGCCAGGGTTAACACCTTCCAGAAGGCAGGGACAATAGCTTAGGGGTCCCGGCTGAGCACTGGGCCTCCACCTCTTCCTGCCCGATTCTGCCACCAGGCTCTAGAGCAGGTGAGCAGGATGGGAAGGCTTGTGTTGGACCCCAGGATGATATTTCCTGAGCCTCTTGGGGTCCCTGTGCCTGGGGCTCCTAGAATCTCCCTGAGGGCTGCTTGTCCAGTCTCAGCCTGGTTGGCAAGAGGTCAGCATGTGGCCATGACAGGCCAACTCTCTGGGTGGCCCTTCCCTAAGCCTTGCTGACCAGGGCTCCACCTTGTCTCTGCGCAATGGCCTGGGAGCCTGGGACCTTCCCAGTCCTCTCTGCTCTGGCGCGTCTACTAACTGTGGGCAGCCGTGCTTGCCTGGGCTTCTCAGCTTCTGTGTAAAAGATGTTGGAGTCACTGCCTGGCCACCTGTCATTATGCAGAGACCCCTGGGCCTGCTGTTGGGTCCCCATTCCAGCCCCCGCCATTTACCCGCTACCCGCGTGAGTGAACAGGTCTCCATGCGCAGTCCAACCCCTCCCATGGTCTGGGCACTGCACTTCTACAGGCATTCTCATGACAGCGTATTACCAGGTGGCAGGTGCCACCCGGGGGTCCAGGGAAGGGAAGGAGTTGTTCAGGGCTGAGACCCATTTACTCCCAGAACCGCTCGCTGCAAACCCAGCGCACTTTCCACAGCACTAGGCCGTGTCTTGCTGGAGAGCCGGCTGGAAGGGCTGGGATAACGGCGGCTGTGTCACCAGAACGCGGTGCACCCTGGCCGGTCAGGCTGGTCAGTGCATTTGACCTCAGTTCGGTGTCTGTTTTGTCTTTCAGCCATGAGGCAGTGAAATCCATGTTTCACACCCAGATGAGGTGGGTCGGACCTTCCAAGCAACCCCGCTCCTCGACCCATCGCCCTCCTCTGGCTGGTGTGCTGGGAACTCCCTCCCACTGCTGTCCACCTGTGGTGTCCCGCACGCCGTCCTCCTGCATGCTGCGTTCTCAGTGCCTCACCCACTACCTGCCTGCCTTGCCTCCGATTGCCTCCGTCCTCTCTCTGCCTCACTTTTCCCCCAGCCCCGAAGCATGATCCTTCCAGTCCACATCTTACCCAAACTGCCATTGCCCCTAAAGCCCGGTTACCGCCAGATGAGGGCTGTTGAAATTACTGAGCTGCAGAAGGGCCGTGCAGGCTCTCACCCAGACTGGCTGCCGACAAGAGCCACACGGTGATAGTCCTGATAAATGTGTATTCAGAGCATCCTGTTTGTGATTTCCGGCCAACTCTTGGCTTGCAGTTTAGGCTGCATTTTGCATTTGACTTTTCTTTTTCTTTTTGAAAGAAAGAGAGGGACAGAGAGAGAAAGAATCAATTTCATTTAGTTTCTCACGTGGCTTTTGTTGCTCCAACACTTCATTGTGTACGTGGTGCTGGGGTTTGAACCTGCGTCCTTGCGCATGCCAGGCAAACACTGTAACTGCTGAGCCACTGCTCCAGCCCCTTTGACTTTTATTTATTTTTTCTTTTTTTAAAGATAGAGGAGGGGCTGGAGCGGTGGCTCAGCGGTTTCGGCGCTTGCCTGGCAAGCACGAGGACATGGGTTCAAACCCCAGCACCACGTACACAACTGAGTGTTGGAGCAACTAAGGCCATGTGAAAAACTAAATAAAGTTGTTT